>BGPR01034963.1:0-16206 GCA_013235015.1 Araneus ventricosus
TCTACGCAAAGAAGTATATCTCGTGATTATTCTTTTTTTCCTCGTACCCCCTACTATCATATCCAACTCTGCCCCCTCCCAACCATTCATCTACGCAAAGAAGTTATTTATCAATAACGTTAAGGTTAGCTCAATTTAAAAGTGAAATGACTCGAATTAATAACATTCTCAGAACATAACTTTGATTTAAATTTTATTCTTTTTATTCTTTTTTATTAATTTTATTTTTACAATAGTATTAGTTCAACGCCAAAGCAAATTATGCCAGTATGGTAATTATTTTGTTTCCACTTATAAGGTTAGCTAAAAATTACACTTCGTCATTAATCAAGTGGTATAGTTATTGAATAGTAAGTATTCACTTGGAGAAACAAAATTCTCTAACTTTTTAATTTCCTTATGTTTTCTTGTTTCCGCCATTAACAACTTTGATTTCGCGTACCCCCAGATGACGTACATCCAGGGGTACCCGTACCACAGGTTGGGAACTTCTGGTCTAGGAGATTCCTGATAAAATGTGCGATTGCGGGTAGGAAAATGTTTTGCATCATTCTGAATTTTATTTCCCGTTTCTTTCCACATTGCCGTTCAGATTTTGAGGTTCCAGGCACACATATGGAGTGGACGGCAATAGTGGACAGAGAAAGTCAATAAAAAGTAAACTCTCAAATTTTTAAAACAAGAAAGGAACATAATACAAATTCTACAGTGTGGATTTTAATTAACATACAATTTTGAATTGAAATAATTTATCAGAGCCTCGATAGATGTCGCTACGAGCGCGTGAAAAGAGAGACGTGCTAAAAGGAAATTGTTAAATCCTACCAATAATTTTCCAAATGACTTCCAGACCGTCATATTCAACCGAAGATCGCATCTTTACTGCTAAAAATTGGTATATGTGTGGTGAAGATGCTATACTATTTCAAATTTATAAACCTTTAAGAGAAAATTTGGAACTTTAACTATCACTTATCAATATCAAATCGTTATCCTGGTGCATCGCATTGGACACCATATCCACAAAATATAAATTCATCTGATTTTTATATTTGAGTTCTCAGCTGAAATTATTATGCGTTAATCTATTATATGCTAAAACTCTATAATTTCACCTTTTTCGAAAAAATAAAAAGCAATTATATAATATAATAACATAATTCAAATATGAGATTTCATAACAGAAAACGTTGATTATGAATTTTTTAAATTAGAACTGATTAATTAACTTTTAATTATAATTAATTATTTTCTTAATTAGAAAAATTATTTGGATGTGTAGCTGAAAAATTGGCTCCTGCTCAGATGAGAATAAAAAGAAAGCAAGCGTCCCAAAAAAAGAAACAATGGCAAATAATGGGTTAAATTCATTTTCCAATAGCAAGAAGCGTTTGTGGTTGTATCTACAGCGACTCAAAAGTTATCTCAGCACAAAGTTGTAGGTGAATTAACCTTTTGCTCTCGAGGGCTTTTTCACTCGGGCGAACAAGCAACTCGAGAAGTTTCTCGGTGTTCTTGGTGAATTTCTTACCTCTAACTGAAAACGATTACACATGCAAATTAATGTATAAAACATTTATATTTTAACATTTTATCTATCTTTACATGTCTAAGGAGATAATTTCTTAAATACTAATCCTTTTGCCACGATTGTCCAGTTCGAACTGATCTCGGATCGAGAGCCAAGCCTGGGTCTCTTCAGACCCAACTAAAATCTGGTATCTCCAACGTAATACACATACATAACACCACAGCATGCCCTCGAACTCGGAGCCTAAACGGCTCCCTGTCGGGTGGATGAGGATGTGTGAAACTTTATTAAAAAGCAAAACAAAATACATCATGAGATATAAAAACATTTAAAAGGGAACATAATAATACATGAACAAAGAAGAATGAAATGAAAAGCACATAGAGGATAACAATCCGAGTGTGATATAAAATATTTACAAGAGTAGTTATCATATGAGTACAGTGAAAGGGTAGAATGTATCCTTTAGTTACATTGTTACATACAGTTGCAGCTCCATGATTCGGGGCTGTTAGTGTTGTTCGATTCGACGATAAAGAATTGAATGATATATGACAACCGGTTATATTGATGATTATTGTCTCAACCATCCTAAAAATCGTGGGACTGTTTTTTTGTCCTGTCTTGTTATTTATACTGAGGGATCGCTGGTATTGTTACTCCAGGGTTGGCAGTGATGTGAAGGGTGAATTTTTCAATGAATTACGGAAGAATTGTTGGTGGCTGGTTGCTGTTTTTAAGCTAGTGTGCTCTGCTGCTCAACTGGGAATTCATCGAATTTATGGTTCTAGGAGGTGAATCTGTGGAAGTATCTATTTCTAGGCTGCAGTAAGTGACGGTGTTTTACACTCTGTCCCAAAAGTTTATAGAATCTTCTATTTTGCCTATATTTTTTGTTGTATATGAAATATTTCGATGTAACTTACTGTATAGATATGTCATGCCTATTATATTGAGAAAACAGTAGTTCCACCCCGTTTATTTAATGGCAATTTGTAAATCGCAGAAAAAACAGAAATAACTGTCCCAAAAGTTTATAGACAAATGCAATTTTATGCAAATACGGTATCGTAATCATGACGTCGATTCGGAGCCTAATAAATACGTTGTAAGAAAAGGAAAACGGTCGTTTGTTCTGCGTTTCAAGATGCCTAAAGCTTCACAGCACTCTAATGAAGAAGTGAGTGAAATTCTGCATTTGAAATTGCTGGGTAAGTCTGTTAAGGAAATATCGAAACTTTTAAATCTTTCTAAAAGTATGATTTATCGTGTATTAACTCGTAAGACGCCATATGAGCCAAAACCTCGTTCGGGAAGACAAGGTGTTCTCAAGATATTCTCAGTGATAGACGGATACAAAGAATGGCTTCGAGTCAGAAAATGTCGGTTCGCGAAATTACTAGGGCTTCCCGGTTGCAAATCTCCAAGAACACTCTTCAGAGACGAATTATAGAATCTGGTTATTTGATCCACGCGAAAATGGCTAGCAGATTACCACTCTCAAAGCTTCACATTAGTAAGAGATTTCAATGGGCTCGCAATCTTATGTCATATGGTGATAAATGGATGGCTATCCTTTTCAGTGATGAAAAAAACGGAATCTCGATGGACCTGACGGGAATATAAAATATTGGCATGATTTACGAAAAGAGCCCAGGAGCTTTTTCAGTAGGCAAAGTGGTGGTGGATCTGTGGTGGGGTGGGCGGCTTTCGGTTTCAACGGTCAAGTGGGTTTGGCCTTTTTAGATGGCCGACAGAATTCTCCTAAATACATGGAAACACTAGAAAATCATCTTATGCCATTTGCAGAAAACATATGGACACGAAATTGGGAATATCAGCATAATAATGCTCCCATTCATACCTCCAATGGTATGAAAGATTATTTAAACTCGAAAAATGTTACTGTTCTTGAGTGGTCACCGATGAGCCTTGATCTAAACCCAATTGATAATGTGTAGGGCATTATGTCTCGGAAGGTATATGAAAATGGAGGGCAATTTTATTCAGTGAATATCTTGAAGACAGCCATTGAAAGTGCATGGTACAACTTGGAACCAGAGATATTACAAACCTTAATTATGTCGATGGGAAAACGTGTCATACTGAAAAATGGAAGGACTTTAAACTATTAAGAACATTGTATTGAGCACCTTTTATTGAAATTTCATACTTTCTATAAACTTTTGGGACACCTAATATCTCCATTTTGTTTTATAATTCAAATACAAATTGTTATTTTTTCTAAATAATTCGTTGAATGCAAGTCGCATATGGTTTGAATAAACATATTTGTAATTGGTGTTTGTATGCCTTTCCGTTTTGCTAAAACATATATTTTACTACAGTCTATAAACTTTTGGGACAGAGTGTGTTTTGACTTTTAATTAGGTCTTCGTTAGTCGCCAGGAATGTGATTAAATGATCTATATTTCGTCTTGAGAGTTTTCTGGATAGGGCGCTCTTCCACCAATGGACTATGAATTGTGGACTTGGTTCCCTGTGGTGATAAGATAAAGTTAGTGGGAATCTCGTTGCGTAGTGAAGGGGATTTCCTATTTCCCCCCCACGTACACTAGTCACTCCTGGATAGAGGCGAAACAATGCAAGAGCTGTTCAAACGCCGGATGAAAAAAGATTCAGGCTTGGCCAGGCGAGGGCTAACGCCGAAAACGCATTCCGATAAGCACGATTGCGGAGTAATTTTAGAGAAGAACATTTTATCTCTATTTGAAGGGATGGCATTCTGCACTTCATAAGGTTGTGCCCAAACACCTTAGGAACCCACTTGAAAGAAATTAAACATAAATAGTCATTTCAGCGCATCGAGTTTCCGCGTCAAACCAAGTAGTGAGCGAGAGTCACCTCTCGAGTGCAAAGGGATAACCGTTTCCTGGATTAACTTTTCTGGAATCAAGAAATATTCATGCATCCAATTGCAAAGCTCCATTGTTTCAGAAGCCCTGCTTTAGAGTAACCAATGCTATTGACGAGTTTCCTGTTTTGTTTATTTGCGGTGAAGTAGGATGTAGTGTTTGGCTACCGTTGGTGATGGTTGATCGGATGCTTGGCGCAACTCCTTGCTAGTCTAAGGGTTGCTTTCTGTAAACGAGTTCGTTTTGAGTGACGACCTCGAGAATCGAGGTCAGATATTTAAGCCTACGGGTCTATTCTGGTACTCCCGGTTGGGTTGGGAGACGTCACTTTTTCCGCACGTTAAACAGGAAAAGGGCGTCTAACTAACAAAACCTAGAAATCGACCTGATATCATTCATTATTTTTTTTTGGAATAGCTCTGGCTTTTAGGTGCAAAGTACCGACGCACTGTATCTTCATGTGTGTTGCTTGTGTTTGTGTGTGGTAATCTTGGGGTCTATTCTACTTAGTACCCGGGTTGGGTTGGGAATAGCGCCCGTTGGTATCGGTGGAAGCAGGCGTCCTTATTATATTCAAAATCGACAAGATCTGAATAGAATTATTTTTCTAAAATCTGGTGTCTTCATTTCAAAAAGACAGCAACACTACATAGGACTTCCGCCTTAACCATCAACTTCCGGTGATAATGTTAAGTCAATGGGAAACTTCAAAATTTCAACACCCCGTTTGAAGATATTAATGAATGTTTAAAGTGGAGATTTCTAATGTTATGGCTTAAGGATAATTTGAAATTACAAAATTTCATATTCCTACTGTTGTAGCTCCTAATGTTTACTTAAAATAAGAGCCTAATTTTGTGGAAAGGTTGCCATAATTATTCTTTATTGCTCATTTTGGCGCTATGTGTACTCAAGAAAGAACCGATTCGAAGTTGGCGCTTGATATGGAATCCAATTGGATTTGGTGATCACTTAAATTGTAGGGTAACTGGAAAACGGAAGTGAAACCCCACCATGGAAGTTCTGTGAAATAAAATAAACAAATAAAAAAACTCGTCCATTGTAATATATAATTTTGTTTCCATACGTGTTGCGACACCTGCTTGTGAATTGAGAAAAAATTATTTGAATATCTTATTATAAGTATAATTAGCCGCCTTCTGCGACCAGCTTGTTCGTTGAGAATATAATTTCAATTGAATCTTGTATAATTTTATATTCATGTTCTCCTTAGCAACGTAAGCAGATCGTAGTAGATATTTAAAGCATGTTCTTTTAGTGGACTTGCACCTGATCACTTCATTGTTTACATAAATGCCCTCCCTAATGGAGTCAAATAACTGACCATGTCATGTAACATCTAATTGCAAGTTGTCAGCGCCATCTTCTCTTTCTTATTCCTCTTGCAAGATATGTATTTGATTTCAACATTAAAGCAGCTTAACATATTTTATGGCCAGCGGCATGTTTGCTGACTTAAAACATGCCGAGAAAAAAGAATGAAAAGATAGCAGCCATAATCATTCAGCTTACTGGATATATTTCTTCATATACCTAATATCTCAGAGAACTTGGTTTACAGATTCCACAAAAATTTTGATGCAGTAAAATATGAAAACGAAATGCATTATTCCCTTAGCTTTCACAAAATGAAAGAGAAGCACGCAATTAAATATTTGTTTAAACAATGAAGACGGTTTGAATTGCGAAGCAGCAATGAAAAGTATTGTTGTAAAGTATGCCAAAAAATATTTTAAGGAGGTTATTAAAATTTGAGAAAAATCTTACGACTACTTAATTGATACCATTGAAAAGGTAATTAGTTGCTCTATCAGATGGTGTAAAAATAATTCTTGTGCTGTAATATTTTCGAAAGGTATTAAGGTAATATGTCAAAATTTTGCTTAATTTTTAAATACTTAAAATTATAATTAAAATTTTGAAAAAGGGCTCCGAGGTGCACATTCCCACCCTCCGAAGTGTTTTTGTGCCAAATGTCGTAGCTCTTTACCCATTAGAGCGCCAACACAGAGACTCACATATTTTCCTTTATTATTATTAGATATAATGAATTCAAAATCGCTTGTGTCTTAGGAGATTGGGAGATGTAGCGTAATCAAATTCTTTTCCTTTGTTTGTGAATATAAACTTGTATGCTTCACAAAAAGACTAATTGAAAAAACTGATAATACGATTCCATACTATTTATAGGGATGAATAATATATAAAAGACTAAAAAATCGAAAACAATCAACATGTTCGCTACTACGACTCACGTCTGAGCTTCGAACCATCTATCTAACTAGATGACACCTTTTCTGCTATTTCTTATGTACTGTAGAGGAGGGGGATCATCTGATTAGAAAATTGGCGCGAATTGTATTTGATTCATACGACGATCAACGTGTTGACGCTTTGAGGCAAGGAAATTTAGAAAATTAAAATATATATATTGCACAGAAATTTTATTTCTTTTTTAAATTGAACAAAATTGGTTTATTTTTTAAAATAAAGGAATAACATAAAAAAATATCAATCCAATTAAGTTTTTTGCTATAAGGTGGGACTCAACGAGTCCCACCGTACCACCTGGGTTCATAAAACCACATGGGTTCAGATGGTTCACACTTTTAATACCGACGAACTTCAAAGAGTTAAAATAAAAATTATTTCTACATTTCCTTCTTTCTAACGCACTAAAAATGTATTTTAAAAAGACATTTTCACTTAATTTATTCCTTAATGACTTCTCAACGGCTGAAAGAGAACCAGTCCTCTTAAAAAAGTCTCTTGTCTGAAACACAGCGATGCCAAAGGCGTGTGCTTCGAATCTCGCACCATTTTCTCGTGCTTTTAACTCAGCAGACGTGTCACAGATTGAATTCGGCACTTCATCTGTTCATTAACTCCTTTCGGACGAAGCGCGGAGACTAATTTCTCCTTCCATATAGAGATAAAAATTTCTAAAAGAGTGTTTCTGTAACAAAGGCTTATGATTCATGTCTCTAAGATTTTTAATGTCTCTCTTGCAGATGTCCGTGTCAACGTTGCCTTTGTTTAGTTTGTATCCGGACGTGGTGTAATTAATGGGTGGAAGTAACGTTGCACCAGTTTTTTGCAAGTAAAATAAACAATTTTTATTCACGGAATGGAGGAGAGTCTGGACTTCTTGAGGCGAAAACATTTCAAGGTTTCTGAAAGTTTGTTGGAGAAGAAAATTTGTTCTGATCTACTATTCGAAAAGTAATGAATATGGCGTTTTCACACGCTTTTATTTAACTTGTCTCGTTTCATGTTTTTAAAGATGAAACTTTACAATCGAATGTTCGCTTAAAATTATGGGCACTGATATGTTTTTGATAACAATATATCACTTTAACTCTTAAATGCCCGATTTTTAAAAAATAGGTTTAAGGAGTTTTTTTGAGTTTCATTTTTAATTTAAGTATGCTTTACGGCTAAAAAACAATTTATTACCAATCAATAACAATGGGCTTTTATTGAGAAAAAAATTTCCTTGATAAAATTCTATAAAGATAAATTTTAGAACTTTTAATAAGATAAATTTTAAGAATTAGTAATATGAAAATGGAATTTCCTTATAAAATATGGTTTTCTCAAGCATACAAACAAAGCAGAAAAGAAGCAGCCTCAAGTGAAAATCATCCATTTAGTTTTATTTTTTATCAGCACTCGGGCTGCCATCTATATGTTGTAAATTGATTTAATAATATTTGAAGTATGTATTCTATTGGCAACAACAGGCATTAGACCTTCAGTCTTATTCTCAAGATTTTAGAGGACAAAATTTGGTATGTTGCTTAAAGTGAACACTCATAATGGTTAATATTTTCAAAATTTAATCCTCAATCTATGTTTGACTTTAATTAAATTTTGCTCACCTATGAGTGGCGCCACTTAGTGGTGAGTGAGAGAAAAAATAGATTTAATATTCCGCAATATTTATAATAATGAATAATGATTGGCCGAACATGCTTTGAAAGTCAAGGAATTCTGGGGCATTGTACGGATGAAAAGCTGCAATTTGTTTTCCCAAAGATCAGCTCGTTTCCTCTGTACCCGTTCATGTTGAGTAGTAAGGGAAATTTCGTAGCATTGTTGGTAGACTGTTTGACTTTCAGTCAAGGAATTATGGAATAGGGCATTGCCCGAGTGAAAAGCTGTAATTTGTTTTCCCAAAGATCAGCTCGTTTCCTCTGTGCCCGTTCATGTTGAGTAGTAAGGGAAATTTAGTAATATTGTTGGCTGACAGTTTGACTTTCAGTCAAGGAATTATGGAATGGTGCATTGTCCGAGTGAAAAGCTGTACTTTTTTCCAATGATCAGCTCATTATCTCTGTACCCGTTCATGTTGAGTAGTAAGGGAAATTTCGTAGCATTATTTGTTGACTGTTTGACTTTCAGGCAACCAATCAATGTTGGCAATCCCTCTGATGTCGAAAAAACTTGAACATTGTCAACCAGGACATGGTATTCACTTTTTTCGGCACTCTTTGAACCTTTTAAAACTTGTGTACTCGACAAGCATTAGTTTAAGTACACGCTCGATGCACCAGCGAATAAGTTTTATCTCGCATTTCTCAAGTTCAAAGAAAAATTTCACGTTCACACGTTACTTCTTTTGTGTAAGTGGCATTTTTTTATTCCCCCGGCGTACAGAAATGAAATGAATCGCAGCTAATTTGTTTACAGTCGAACGGAAGGATATTCGGGGTTGAATCCTGAGCATATTGTAGAGGGTAGACACGTGACTCGGGCAAGCGCCGTTTGTGATCGATTTTCTTGTCGTTGCTTTGTAACATAAACAGTCACATTATTTTCTTGTCACAGCATGTATAATCAAGATTCTCAGGATTCAATGATTCTGACTGGAAGTATTTGCGCACTCGGACACATTAGAGCAAAAATTTGAAACATAGCAACAAATTGTAACTTTCGTATTAAGGGCTAAACTTTATCTCAAATACCTTTGAAAAAAAGATATTCTTTAACGGGAAAAGAAGAAAAGGCTTCCCGTTTGAACTAAAGTTAACGATTCTAACATGCGAAGTTGAAAACTGAAGGAACCTTAAAAATTGCCGGGTTTTGCCCAAGGCTATACGAGAGCAGTTGGAACAATAAAAGCTCCTCTAAAAGCAAAACCTTTCTTTGAGATTTCCGATACCGGTTTTGCTGCACCTTTTGCAATAAATACTCTCCACTGGGTCAAACGAAGGAGATATTTAACCTGCTTTTTTAAAGGCAAGTTCCTTTACTTTTGTCTCTGCCACTTCATTGTTGTTTTTCCTCTATTTCAAAGACAAGTCTGTCAAACTATTTGGTGCAAACATGGAAAATAAATACCAGAACTTCAGGCAGAAGGAATCTATTCGAATACACTAGCGATATGGTTTCTATAAACTTATTAGTTCATTTCCTAGGGTGTATTATTTCCCTAACTGCGATGCATAGTAAATGAGTGGACAACCTTTCTTATCTGGTTTTTGTCAGTCCGTGGAGAATGCAATGCTCCGGTTTTTGTCATTTTTTCTGTGGGAAAGAAATTTCACTATCTTGTTTAATCAGGCCATGGATACATATAGACTTCACGAGTTTTCTGTTGCCAAATAATGGTTCCTAAACTCAAAAAAATTCTAAACACATAAGAAACTAAATATAGCTATAACTGTTAATTAAATAATAACGGACTAAATACTGGAAGCATGAAATTATTGATTTAGAAAATTGATTAAAATATATCTTTCAAAACACTCGGATAAGTAAAATTCAGTATTGTTCGTTTCGTTATTACTAATTATTATTTTTACCTGAAAATTTTCGAACCTTAATTTTTTTCAGTCAACAAAGCTTTTAAAGTGGATGATTTATTCCTCTCTTTAATTTGGAAGAAAGGAAAATGTTTTCATGCAAACTACATGTATAACAAACAAAGTTTTGTCATACTTTCACGAAGATATCCTTAGTAATGTAAAAAAATCCCTTTTCGGCAATTACAAAAGTAATGAAATATTACATATTGATCAATACAGACATAGCCAATGACTTTATTGTTTCTATACTTTGCAATATTTAAGCTGTGATTCTGTTTGCATGACATTTAATTTTTTACTATATCAAGGTTTCATCATTCCATTTTTCATTCCAAAAGATTATGATAGATTTTTCGGCCAGTACATTGTTCAGGAATCAAAAAGAAATAAACATCTCAACATTGTAAATATCTTCTATATAACATTAAGCCAGCCTATCTGAAACAGCAACAAGAAATTCATTCTTGATACGAATGAAGAAAGACTCTGGATTTAAAAATTTATTTATTTAATCTAGGTTACCATATATTTGAGCGAACATTACTTTGTCATATGGTAAAATCACATGACATGAAACATTTAAATACTACTAAAATGGGCTCATTTAGAGAACTCCTTGGTTACAGAGATAATAGTCATTAAATTCTTAACATATAAAAGAATAAAAATTATTAAACATTATGAGCGGCAAATTTAATACGTGTTTTTAAAGCATAGGATATGAATGCAGCCAATTTGAACAGTAAATTTAAATCTCCATCGACGTTTAAAACCAAATACTCACGCAGAAAATCCCAAAACAATTTTAAAGTTAAGGAGTTATTTTTCAATATAAGAAAGGATAAAATGGACTCTTATTTAAATATAAATCTTTTTTGGCTATTTTATACTGAATTTATTAAACAAATCTTGGCCCCTCCATGTTTAGTTAAATATCAAATTAATGTAATCTATCAAATTAACTATTTACTTAATTAAAATTAAATAATTAATTGTGACAAAATCTTCACTAAAATCTTTTTTATGGCTCATACTATTTGCCAGTAATCATAATTTTATATTTACCTAACAATTATCTTAATTTAAATACAAGTCATTGTGGCTATGTGTGCATGTTCTACATCTCCTACTAAACCACTAGACTGATTTCAACTTTGTGCACTTTTTACTTAAGAAAAGAGAAATGTCACCTTCATCTTTTCAAAGCCTAAAAGTTGCTTAAATTTCATTTAATTAAAAATTAAGCAAGGCGTTTTCCCGCGATATCTTTCATTTCCATAAATTTGTTTCTCTCATTTTAATATTCTTTCAAAATTAATTTTACACAGAATTCGTAACAATACTCTTTATTGTTGAAAAAAAGAATAATACGAATACATATAGTTGCCAGAATACATTCACAGAATTCTGGACGAAAGCTAAAAGAAAATTTTAAAAGTAGACGATTAACAATTTATATCAGGACCAAGTAATGATTGATTTATTTTCATTATTTAAATTAATGAAAAATTCACTAGTTAATTTAATTGCTTCAAAATATTCATTCAAACCTTTCTTTTACATTAGTAATTGTAAACAAAATTTGAAGTACCTGTATAACAAATAATAATTTATGGAGAAAACGGCTGTTTTTAAAAATCGTTTGTTTCAATTGATATGCTCATTTTAATTAAAAACGTTTCAGATCGGAAAAGGATTTCGTGTATTACAAAATATATACAATAGTAATTTTACATTAAAAATATCAAACATGAAAACATTTTAATCCGGAGCAAAGCCAGGTATATCAACTTGTTAAACGTATAAAAAGTGGAAGTGAATGCGGCAGATGGGAGCTCATAACTTCTAAGTAATTCTTACTGTCAAAAAACTTTCAATATAAAAGTAGTTTGTTATGATAAGGTGATAATTCTCCTAATTGAAATTTTCTTTCTATCTTTAGTCGTAACAGAGCTATGGGGAAATGATAAGTTGGGGGAGGGGATTGAAAATTGATTTTTAGCTCATAACTTCTAAGCAATTGTAGCTATAAAAAAAGTTTCAATACAAAAGTTGTTTGTTGTGATAAGGCAATAATTCGCCTAATTTGAATTTTCTTTCTGTTTTCATTCGTAAGGGAATTTGGGAAAATGAAAAGTCCGGATATATAAGGAAAAAACATTTCGCCCTCTATTTTCATAAGGATTAGAGCTACAAGAATGAAAGAGGGTGGAAGAGACTACAAATGACGAGAGCTTTCCAACAAGGGGTAACATGCATATGATCCTCTCCCCCCCAATTGAAAGATATTTTCAATTGAAAGATATTTTCAATTGGGGGGAGCACTTTTTAGCTCATAACTTCTAAGCAATTGCAGCTATAGAAAAAGCTTCAATTCAGAAATTGTTCGTTATGATAAGGCAATAATTTGCCTACTTTAAATTTTCTTTCTATTTTCAATTTTAAAGGATTTATGGGAAAATGAAAATTTCCACCGCCACCATTTCCACCCCCTTTGAGCTGGATAGCCCATCTACGAACTCGACCAAGATTTTCACTATCCTGACAACATATCCAACGCTGGTTAAAATTAAATCAAAATTACTACAGTTATCGTGTTCACAAGATAACATGGGAAAAAACGTTATATATATATATATATATATATATATATATATATATATATATAAACTTTTTAACGAAGGGTGGTTTTGAGTTCCAGGGGTCATGATCGGTGAAGATCTGCAGAAATTTTCCGGAAGTCGTGTTATGAGAACCATTGCAATAGGTAGACTTCCTATAAGGAATATACCTAATAAACGGAGAAAGGAGTGAAAAAGCTAACCTTAAATTCATATTTAAAAGTAGAAGAATTGTAGGAAAGAATTCGTCCTTACAGATTTTATCAAGGTTTACCTGTACGCAGGTATCCACTGGAATGCACGACTCTCGGCTTTTCAGAATTTTCACTCTCCATATATTTTAATCTTTATGCTCTTTGAAATACTCTTTTCTCTCTATACAAATAGTATAGTTTTTCTATATATACATATGCAAATATATCATATGTATATGAAGAATAATTGTCAATAAGAAATCATTAACAGTTTTCTTCTTGTATGAAAATACATATGATGCACAACCAGATTTATTTCATGTAATATTCAATATATAATTTACTGATGTTGGATTTCCTAGGCCTACATATTAACTTCCATAAAAGTAAGCTGTTAAACCTCAAACTAAGTCTGTTAGAATCCAAACTGTAGAAAGGAGACTTTTATGATATTGAACAATAATAAAATAGCTAAAAATAGTTAAATTGGATTTCAATTACAAAAGACACATTCACTTCTCTATGTTGTTGTCATTCACTACACATTCTTGACACTTCTTCATAGTGCTTTTCTTAACTTTATTGTAATGTGTTAACATTATAATAAAAACTTTAACTTTTTCAATTAGGTAAAACTCCATGTGTCGTTAAAAATTAGAAATAGTGAAGTCATCTCAAAATTGTTACAGAATATATATATATATATATATATATATCAGAAATAATGGGACGGAATCAAAGGGAATAAAACTTTTTAATAACAAAAATTTCGTTATGGATGCAAGTTTATTAAATAATTACTAATTTTCTATCTAAACTTGAATTCCTAATTTGCTGACACTCATACTAAAAAATTTAATGCCTCAACATTAAATTAAGGAGGGTTTCAAATAAAAAATAAAAAAATTGCAGCGAGCACAACCGAAGCCAATTAACCTAACAAGATTTAAACCAGAAATTCCGATTCGCTTGTTCAGAAAACACGGAACGAGGCATTTGTTTTATGGCGTAGAAATAATGACGAGAACTACAAAGAGTAAAAAGTGGTCTTATTGGAAATCAAATCAGTGGGAAACCAATTTCGAGACAATCGACAACTCCATTCCTCGTAACCGTGCCGGGTAACGAAAGAAGGGGGTTGGAGGGAGGAGAGTTTTATTGCCGTTCGATCTCAGAGAATAATCCGTTTTCTATTACCTTCGTAAAAGCCACAAAATCGAAAAGACTCGGAAACTGGCTCAAAAAGTAGGAAAGTAGTTGAACAGAAAAAAGACTTAAAAAAATGTGTTTAAAAATGTATGTGTGAGATCTTTTTGAAAAGGTGAAAATATAAAAAAGAGGATGTATTGTAATCGTCAAAAAAATACGACGCCAAAACCTGGATCAATTTCCAAGTTTCAGATCTCCAGAATTAGAAAAACATACCATTTTTGGAACCATGTCTCACTGATAACACGATAACTCAAACAGACAAAAAGCTAGTTTTTTTAAAATCTACAATTTTAAATAAAACACCACATATTAAATTACGCCTCTGTAGCTCATTGAGTTTCTGAGTTATCGTGTTCACATAGCGAGAGTCATGATTGCATAAATGTTCTTTGGGCTGAGGGACGTGTGAAATGCGAAGATTCATTAAGGTCAGATTTTTTTCCGACGATTACAGTGCATTCTATATATCGTATAACAGAAAGTAAAATAAAGTTCTTTATTTTACAAGTATTCTAAGAAAAGAAACGTAGCACAAGTGTTAAAACAGCACTTGTAAAAATTTACAACAGAGATTACCAATAAATCTCCATACAGATCTCAAATGTTTCTTACCAGCTCACCAGCTTGCTTGCTAATCAAATTCCAACTGACTCCTCTTGGCTTGAGAGCTTGCTTTCATACCTTTGAACAGGAAGTGACTTCATTACGTAGGAGGTGACGTAATCTAAAGAAAGTTCACGAAGCCAGTAGAAATAGGTTAAAAGTTCGAGTTCCTTCTGGAAAATTCCCTTTGTCGCCAAAGTCTCCAACTTCGCGCTAAGACGCCAAAATGGTCGCCAAATCTGCCGCTAATATCGCAAAATTTATCACCAAGTCGCCAAGTCTGTCGCCAAGATTAGCATCTCAGGGAAACAACTTTCTAGCTTTGTAACAATATAGTATAACAGAAAGTAAAAAGCGTTCCAGTTTTCACGAAAAAATGAGAAACTCTTTTCTACAGAGAAATCCCTCGCCATTTTATTGTAACAATCTCTCTTTCCCGAAAAGAATTTTACATCTCTGTAAGACGAGATTCTCCGACACAAATCTCTCGAAGCGATTCTTTAGGACTATAGTGGATAAAATCTAGCGTATTTTTTCGTGCTCTGAACAATCAAATATTTTTCTCAACCCTTTTTGAAATTGCCCGCCACGTAGTGTACCACTGGTGCCAGATTATCTCGGAATTTTTCTCTCTGTCACTTTCGCTCTTTTTTTCCTCGGCACCATTTATCTCGTGTTAGGAGGTACAAGAGGGAATTAAAATTAAATTGCTTCCAGCCACGTGTCTGAATATGCCCTCTATAGTGGCATGTAGAACAAAAACCTCTACAGTATGGCTCAGAAAAGCGATTTGTTTTTCTTCGTTCTTTGAATCTCAAGTTTCAATGGCAGAAGATTTCAGGGAGACGCCTTTTCTTTCGCATGGCTACAATTTATTTACCATACACACCTAATTTGAATTCTTTTCCCAGCCGTCCAATGACATGCTTTACTGAATTCAATAGTGGATCTTTGTTACCTCGAAGGTGACGGGTCCACAATAAAATATAGATTTATCTAAAAATTCGAAAAAAGAAACCTTGTGTGAAAAGGAGTGCAAGAAAAAAAGAGATTTTCAACTAAACATGGCAGCAAAGGTTTATTTTAATAATTCTAATACAGGATGAATAAATGGGGAATGAGCATTTTCAATAAATAAAGTTATAAAATGTTAATATTTTAAGAAAGAAAAAGTATCAGTAAGAAGTAACATACATCGTTTTGACTATAATAGTTTAAAAAGAAGATTAAATTTTACAAAATAAACGCTTTAATTAAACAGTGAAATTTAATAACATTTAATAATTAAACAAATTATAACGACAGTTATATAACAATGTTTAAACATTAATGTTACTA
>BGPR01034964.1:0-15916 GCA_013235015.1 Araneus ventricosus
TATATCGCTTATGGAGTTTTCCCAACAACTGTGCCAAATTTCAAAATTACACCATTTTTTAAATTAACGATTCGTTGACTGTAGAAGGAAACATGTGAAGGGGAACGGACGTGAGGGGATTAAGGGAGTATAATTGTTCACCAAATAGGTTTGTGTCGCCCCCGCTCCTACACATATAATGTATGTAATGTGTAATTATTATATAGGCATGAGGTTTCTGAGGGTTGTTGATTCAGCTCTTTTAACTGATTTTACCATTACAATAAGGAATTTTAGAAATATACACTTTTGAATACCCCTGTATCTTCTAAACTATTGATGTTACAAAAAAAACGTAGGACTTTTTTGTAGGAAATTTTATGTAGTTTAATTTTGTAATTGAGTGTTTTTCACTAGAGCCCATAGTTTTCGAGATATTTAAGAAAAAATGAAAACGCCCCCTTTAAACCCCCCGTACCCCCGCGCACCCCCATCGGCGGGGACTTTTAGTATGTCGTTTAGAACACTATCCCCAACAACTGTGCTAAATTTCAAAACTACACATTTTTTTTTTCTATTTTTCCTTCGTTGACTGGACTATAATATTGAATTATATTCCAGATTTATATTTTTATTTATATTTTGTTTTTGTAACTTTATGCTTGCTATTATGTGACGTAGGTTGTTTTAAGCTGTGTCGTGAAGTCACATCTTTTTCCTTCTGCAAAATCGCAATGAAATCCAAAATTAAATTTGCGCGGTGCATTTGTCATCTACCGCAAGATTATGAATTGAATCTATTAATTTATAAAATCCCATTCATCTATCTAAATTAGTGTCGTCTCAGCAGTGGCGTACCTGCAACTTTTGCCGCCTGGAGTGAACTTGCATTATGCCGCCCTTCCTGTACAAGTTACATAAACCTCAAAATAAAAGAAACAAATTCCAGGGGAAAAATTGATTTACTGACACAATTCGTCGTTTGACTCCCTTGATCTCTGCAGATAGGTTGTGAAATCGTTCTTCCAACTCCAATCTTTCTTTCACATACCCGCAATTTACTGAAACCAGCGGGAGTGATCTTCCCAACACTTTCTCGCATACGAATAACACGGGTAGGGGGGAAAATACACCGTGCGGTATTCCCTAAGGTGGGGAAAACACTAGCACCAGCGTTCGCAGCTTTTTTTTGCGTAGAATGGAGGGAAGAAAAAAACCCAATAGGTAATTTCAACGCCTGTTTTTTAACCGATTTAAACGAAAATTGGAAAGAAATCTACAATTAGGGTTTCAAGACTGCATACGAATTTTCATTTATCTAAATAATTTTGTTAATATGGCGTTCAAACGTATGCGATTATACAGACCTACAGACGATCAATTATTTGACGGATTTAGCCCAAAACTTTATACGGACCTACATTTCTGATGAAGAAACTGCGTACCAAATTTGATCGATCTTGCTATTTAAGTTTTTGAGTTATAGAGTTCACATGTACGCGGACAGACAGACCTTCCTTTATGGATTTTGTCCAAAATTTGATAGAAACCTAAACATGATGTGTAAAGATTACATACCAAATTTCATCCCCGTAGCTCTAATAGTTTTCGAGTTATCGTGCTCAAAGACAAGCATAATCCAAACTTGTATTTTTCGGACTCAGAGAGGTCAGAAACGTAGAGATTCGTCAAAATCTCGAGTTCGAATTTTTTGACGATTACAATACTTTCTCTTTCTACACATCCTATACGAGAAAGTGAAAATGGTGAAAAATATGAATTAATTACAATACATGTTTTTTTATGTTCATATGATTGAACTGGTTTCGCAGCTCTCTTTAGTAATATAATTGCTTTCCTGCATGTCTGATTTTTCCGCCCCTTTCTAAGTGCCGCCAGGGGAGGACCGCCACCCACACCCCCCATAGGTACGCCACTCCGTCTCAGATGATTCGATGATGTAGCTCAGGATATTAAGAGCATTATAAATATTTTAAGTTTTCCGTGGGGAAAATATCGTCGGCATAATTTTTAGCCCTTCAAATTTGGAAAAAAAATTATCATTAAGTAGTTTAATTATTTTGTCTAGCAGCATTTATTATCTTTTTATAATTATAATTATTGCTACTATTATTTATAAAAAACAAGCTAAGAATTCTGCTTTAGATTAGACTATATTCATATTATCTGTAACGTTACATAAAAAAATTATTTTGTTTTTCATAAAAATAAAAACTCTGCTGCATTTTTTTGGTGTGTATATTTTTATTGAATGTTTAATTTTTTGGATATTTGGCGCATTTTTTGAAAAACAAGAAAAACATTTTAATGGTGGAAATATCAGAAAAAATCTTTTGACTCAGTAGGAAAAAAAAACTTCACTGAAAATTAAAATTTAAATATTAATAAAAAATATCTATCGCATCCATTCACGTAAATTACAGTTTTTTTCATAAAACAATGTTATCTATATAACATAAAAATGGCTTATCTATATAACATAATAATGGCTTATCTATATAACAAAATAATGACTTATCTATATAACATAATGATGGCATTTCCTTAATGAACATTCTATGAGATATCTTCTTTGTTATTATCTATTTAAGGTGTTCTTATAATGATATATATGATATAATTTTATAATCTGAAGTTTTATATTTCCATTTTCTGCAATTTATTATATAAACATGTACACAAACGTACAGAAATACGTATTCTTTTCTATTCGAATTTTAAATCTACCGCATTATCATGAAAAGTTAGACCTTCAACCACATTTGCATTCATTGCAGCGTTTAGCATAACTATTGGTAACAGATACAGTCCTTGGCAGTTGCAGACAGAATGTGATAAATCGGATGTTCAAGGAATTTGGTTTAATTTGAATAAACAAGCCCATGGCTCGAATCATCAACTGGTTCGCATTCGGATACCTCTACTGTAGCATCATCAGTTATGTTACTGTCTAAACTTGACTTAATTTAGCGCCTCATATTTTAGCCAATCTCTGCAGGAAATCTGCGGATTGATGTAAAAGAACACGGAACACGAAATCGAATTAGAGCTAATCTGTTTGAACAAAACTTTCAAATCAAACACACGCGTAAGCAAATAAAGAATCATCCTTAGAAGAAATAAAATATTATAAATTACGGAAAATCACCGTTCTTACGTTTCTCATTTATGTGTCGTTTCATCACAGTCTCTCTTCATTCGTAAGCATTGTAATGTTAAAGTACTTCACTTATTCGACGCAAAGGAAAAACAATCTTATTTCTCCCTTTCTATGAGGGGAAACTAGGGATATTTGACCCTACGCGACTTTCTCAGATTGCGAGATAATTGGTAATTTGTGTGTGACATTTTTATTTGACCTTTGGGCACATGTTCTATGGGAGGGGATTTTCATTTCTGTCTGAAAAGCTATCATAATGGTGTGTAGGTAAATATGTTTTGGGGATCCGAAAGTAAATTTTCACTTTTTCATTCCTCAGTGGATAGGAAGTTTACTATAGAAGATATGATGAATTAAAATATTTCTGAATTTTAAGCATACTTCTAGCTATAATTGGATATACGATGAAGAAATATCTTAATTCTAAGTGGTTTAATTTTCAGATTATTTAGAAAAAGTCAAGTTAGGGTTACTTGACTCTAAAAAGTTAGGGATACTTGACCCTATCAAAAGCTATTGCAGCTTTGATGTCGCAACCGACTGAAGCACATTTTGTGGTTGGGATCAGTTTACTGGTGCGTGGAGTTTGTCGGAAGTATTGGAAACTCAAATATAGAGAATAATTATTTAAAAATTGTTTGTTAGCAATTATTTAATGAAAAAAATTTCTTTTCAATAAGATATTTTCAAATAATGCAAATAATTATTTTAGTAAGGATTTTAAAAAGAATTGAAAATTAATTAAGCTAATAACTAGATGAAGTAATGCAGTCGAAAATCAGCTTCCATTTTATGGATTTCAGGTTCACTATTATAAATTTTACTAACCTGCCCGCAAATTGATACGTTTCACCAACGTTATACGTTGCAAAATATTAACGAATTTCAATCCTTTGCACAACAAACTATTTATGATGCAGCAATAGTGGAAACACGCGTTATTAGAATTTTTCTGTAATGTTTTGCAAAAACAAAACAAATAACAACAAAAATCAATGTCTCGACATGTGTAATTTGTAATTCAGTTTCAATCGCACCTAATTATCATTTCAAAATTATTAAAATTTATTATTTTTCCTTAAAGATTTTTCAAGAAATTCCTTTTATTTATCATACAGACTGCAACAATTCATTTTCATTTGGTTCAGTATCATGCCGTAGAGAATAGCTAATATTTTTAAATCAATCTTATTAGCGTTTTTATGTTTGTGTTTGGCTTTCCTTTTTCTTTTAAAATAATGCTTTTTGATGGTACTGATGTCCTTTGTCTTTTGTTGGGAAATTTCGGGCTAAAAGAAGCTATATTTGGCATAATGCAAGCTTCTTATAGAAAAATTTCCCAAATATTTTGAATTCATTTCGAATAAAGTCCTTAGCCTTTGATAAAATGGACAAGAATGGATTTCTTGTTTGTTTCATTCGATTCCCTCTGAGTTTATCTTAGTGTTTTGGATTTCTTGGAATGATTTTTATTTCCATGTCGTAGAGAAGAGGTTTAGTAATAAAAAAAACACCCCTAATAATAATTACAACAAATAAATAAAAAAATAAAGGAAAGGGGTTTTTAGGGTAGTAAGGAAGAGGTTAAGAAGGAAAAAAAGATATAATTGAATCGACGAGAAAAAGAACAGTACAATTACAAATTCCACTTTTTTTGTGAATCGGTACGATAAATAGATTCGAAAATTGAGTGTAGGAGCTATACCAGCCTCGTTTCATTGTTCCAGGCGTGTTTTAAATGTGAATGAATGCACAAGAACATTGCCTGTCCAAACTTAAAACTTGATTTTTTCGGATTGAGAATTTTAGACTCGTTTTGTTCTTCCCACCCATTAAATCATAAGAATCATATTATATATACCTAAACATATAATTACTCATACTAAAATATGGTAGTAGTATTAAAGACACGCTTTAATTTCAAGTTTATTCTTACTTTATTAAATAATAATTCATAATTTTATTTATCACTAAACAATAATTATCAATAAACACCCCCGAGATTTTATTTGCTTAATATAATTTACCCTCGAGTGGTTGGTACTAGCAAGAAATATGGAAGTATAAAAGTTTGAGATTCAGCATTCTGTAAATAAGCATAAAGGAATATCTGATGCCTTTTCTTC
This sequence comes from Araneus ventricosus, assembly GCA_013235015.1. NCBI lineage: Eukaryota > Metazoa > Arthropoda > Arachnida > Araneae > Araneidae > Araneus > Araneus ventricosus. The sequence goes on from BGPR01034964.1 coordinate 5,287, forward strand.
AAAGAACTCTGTGCATTTTAAAAGAGTCTCTACCGCACAGACAAATGGAATTGTCTGAGAGAGTTTACTTCCTAAATTTAGAATGGAAATTTCACAAGAAAGCCGGGGAACAAAGAAAATTTTATGGAAGTCTCAGAACATAAAACAAGTTTTGAGAGGAAATGAGATTTTTTTTCTTCTCACTTCTTGTCAGAAAATATATATTTGAAAAAAATTAAACAATGCCCGTGAATTTAATTATCTAATAAAAATACCTTCCAATACCTTTATATATGTAATAAAAGAAATTAAATCTAAAATTTTAATAAAAATATTTTTCTTTTCCATTTCTCGTGTTTTTCCGACTATACAGGCATAACCCGAAAGGCTTGATGTTAGAACTTTTCATATTCTTTTCATAATGTAAATGAGTTCAGAAACTGCCATCTGCGTTCTGGTGGTAACTATACAGACAGGTATTATACATCTTGAAATAAAGTGATATGGAAATATTTTATTTCTCTTTATATCCGCTATTATTAAATAAATTTCCATCGCGTTTCACCTACAGAAAATGGCTCAGGTGTATTTTTAAGGAATATATGGTAGCGCTGATGGAGTCAATTCACACGATGTCATAGTAGCGTGACGTCTATCATATCTAACTGCAAGTTGCTTTATACCATGGTGTGGCGTCAAATGTTTTTTCCTTTTGTGAAATACACAGTGAATTCCGAAATTAACTTGGCGAGTTTCATTTAACGTGTACAACTTAAGTATGAATCGACTTTATTTCGGTAATAGGCAGGGGAAAACAAAACAAAACAAAACAACAACGGAAAAAACACGTAAAGGTCAAGATTCAAAATAAATAATTGTGGTTAAAAGAAAAGATTAACGTAATATCCGCCCTGGCACTGACCGTTCAGAAAAAAAAACTGAGTGAACGTAGACCGCAGACATACAACCGGCTTATGTACAAACCATTCACAAAGGAGGTATGTACCGTCATGGACCCGTTAACCAAGCGACACCTCCATTATAGAATCCCCAGGGAAAGCGAGAACCAGCATAATGAATCGGGCTGTTTCTCATCCACATACTCGTGGTGCGCTCCCCCGGCAGTGGGAGCGGTTACAATATAACCGCAACCATAATTGACCAACGCTCAGTGCCTTAGCATCCAGGATAATCTGAATTAAAGTCGTCGCGACATGAACACAGGAACTGAGGTCTGATACCGAAAAGCTGTCACAGCAATGGTCAGACCCCTCCCGCAAAATGTACGTCCCGTCATCATAGCGGAGGCAACTCGACCCCAATTCATTTCTATATCCACCAGGGGAGCGAGAACTAGCTTACTTCTCATCCTTATATCGAAGGTGCCCCTCTGGTGGGATGTTTATAAAAAGAGTTAAGAAAGATGAGTGAAATACCGTTTTCCTCATTAAGATCAATTATTTGCTAATAGTTTATATTAACCAGCATTAATCATTATCAGGGAACTACATGTCAATTGTGCTCAACGGAGGAGAATCGACCACACTGGAATTCAAGAATCAGATCGCTCCAAACAAGAATGAATTCTGCATCAGGTTCAACTTCCGAAAGGGTCCTATGAAAGCTGGAGAAAATGATGCAAGTAGCTTGAAAGCTGTGTATAAGGTCGGTGGGTCCGTCATGCCAATGAATCTCGCCCTTTCAGAACCTGAGTTTACGAGTTACAGCATTGATCTCGCATGGAAAACGAAGACCGCAGTAAGTGAGACGCACTTTTCTAATCTTCTTAAATTTTCGATCCAAAATTCAACTATAATGAAATATCGGCCTTAATAACAATAGCGATGAAATTATAAAAATAAAGAATGATATATCCAAATTATTCTTAATTTAACCCTTAAATGCCTAGTTTTACCTTTAAGCAACATACCCGATTTCGTCTTCTAAACTCTTGAGAATAAGACTGAAGATCTAATCTCTGTTTCTGCCAATAGGATGCATATTGAAATTGTTATTAAATCAATTTACAACATATAGATGGCAGCCAGCCTGAATACTGATCAAAAAGTAAACATAAATTGATGTTCATCACTTCAAGCTGCATCTTTTTTTGGTTTGTTTGTACGTTTGAGAATACCATATTTTATTCTATAATGTTGAAAGAAATTCCTTTTACGTACTTCTCTTTAGCCGTAAACCACACTTAAAACAAAAAAAGGATTTTAAAGTATTTTTCCTTGTTTCATTCATGAAATGAAAGTCAAAAGCATTCTTAAAACAATTTTTAAGAAAACTGACATTTAAGGGTTAAATGAAGGCTAAGGCCGATCGCCTTTTTAATAACTGTCTTGAATCAGAATCTATTTTTCAAAAAATAGAAAAAAATAGATTATTTAGATTTAAAATTTGGATTACTTACATAAATGGATAGTAGAAAAATCAGAGTTAATTAAAATCTAAATAATTCTCAAAAGTAAGTTTAGTTGTTTTTCTTTTGGTAATTGTAAAATATGTGTCTTGGCCTGCTATCAAATGACACTAATAAACCTCCAAAACTCCCGTTTTCTCCCTACTTATTTTAATATATATATATTTTTTGCGTAATATTTCTTCGTGAAAATGTACAACATAATGCAAGTATGAAGCTTCATGTTTTAACAGAACAAATTTCTCAAATAATTTTTTAGTTGTAATCAAAATTTATTTCCGAAATGAAGTAAAAAGAAAGAATCAGACGAAATTCCGAGAAAGATGTAAAAAGTAATAAAGGAAGAATTTTAATGAAGCATTTAGCATTCTCTTTTTCTTCTAATTTAAAAATTTTTCAGCTTTGTTCAATTTCTTCTGAAACAAATTTTTATGCGTATCATGTTGAAAATATCACAACTCTAGTCTTATTTCCTTATATTTAATGACATGTTTCTAAATATACTTGAAAAACTGTCATATAACATTTTGTAGAACGCTAGTGCAAATTTAGTTGCAATCTTTTTCAAGAAGTGTAACTTAAATTGTATTTTTATATAAAAAATGAGAAGAAAATATGAATATTCAAATAGTAACTCTAATCAACTAAAAAATAAGCAATTCGTCATTACTGAAAAAACAGAACAAAAGAAATACCAAGTTCCAGGAATGCTCTCTCTCTTAAATTTTACCAAGAATTTTTGAAAATACTTTATCGTCTGCTGTTTTAATTAAAATAAAAAAATGACATTTCGAATATGCTTTTATCGATATTGAAGGTTTCCAACATAACCTTCTGCTGAAGAAAAGAGAAGAGCCAGAAAAATCTTGGCAATTGTAATGATGCTTATAAATTATTTTTCTTCAAAATAAAGTTTTCTTGCATATGAAGTGCAAAGATAAACTTCAGAAATCAAGATTTATCACAAAAAATGTTCTGACATTAAACCATGAGAAAAATTCATCGTTCTAACTAAAAGTTTTTCTTCGTATTGACTTTAAAGAAATATCTTCCATTATTTCTCGCAAAACATTGCCTTGGAAGTTTCCAACTCAAATTTATTCTTTCATTATTCTATTTTTTGTTTAAACATTCAAATCTTTAAAATTATTCAATAAATTTTGAAGAAACGTAGCACGAATTAAAAAAAATATAAAATACCTTAATTTCATTTTGTACTCGAAAGGAATGTGAAAATTTCCTTTATTTTTAGCGGAGACTTTTCATGGTTACGAAAAAAAAGCACATACCTTAAATTTATTCTTCGCCTGCTGTTCTCTACCTAGCCATAAATCAATATAATTTTATAAAAAGCAAAATGTATAAAAAAATGAAGGCACTTTTTATGTTAAAAACTGTCAAATATTTTTAACAGAAAGTAAAATCATACTCACCTATAAATTTAGATCAAAATGAAGGCGATAGATAAAAAAAAATGTGACATGATTTTGTTTAAAATTTATTTAGTTTAGAAGGTTTAAAATTTCATTACAAAATAATTTTTCTTATTTGTGAATTATATAACAAAAGCCAAATTTTTATTTCATCAAAACACACTAATCAAAATAAAAAAAATAAATACCTTATTAGACGCGCAAATTTTTCTTTCTTTTCTTTCTGAAATTATTTTGTACTTTCCATGTGCTAACAAATTTGATTTCTTCAGTTAATACAGATTCTATCAAATGTTAATACTACATTAAGCCCGAAGCCTGTTTTGGCATCCTTTACGTTTAGTCCGCGATATTCGATTTCATCGATATGCAGGCAACATCCAGCAGGCAAAAGAGGATATTTTTGCCTCGTTTTAATAAACTCGTTGAATGGGAAAAAAATGAGGCAATTTTTATTTTCAAAATGGCGCTCATGCTTTTTTCACATTCTAAAGAGGTATTTACACAACGAGTAAAGAAATGATGAGAGTCGAGTAAAGTCACATTATATGTATATAAAATCTACCAGGTAAAATGATTTTTAATCATTGATTTAAAAAATTAATCTTTTTTTAAAGCTTCCAGCGTTTTGAATTATTATCTCACGTGGTTTCTGTAATCAGCGATTCAAAAATATTCATCAAAGTTTTTGGAAATAAGTAATAATATGGTATATTCTATAATAAAATAGTGGTGAAACGGCCTCTAACGCTGGGCGTGGCTACGACCCACCGGATCAGACACCCACTCCCCACCTGCAGCGCTCGTGGGAAACAGTGACGTAGCCCCTGTTTATCGAGGGTTGCGACAGGGAGTGTTTTTCAACCCTAGAATTCGGAGAGGAAGAAGCGAGAGTGCCGAAGTGAATTTCCCTTATGAATCCCCTCCCTCATTGAAAGAAAAAGTATTTTGAGCTCTTTTCTCCTTTTCTAGGGTAGGGTATGGGTAGAGAAGATCCCACTGCAAGGAAACGAAGTTTAGCAAGGGAGAGATTTGCACGATGGAGTGCGAGACAAAGATACTTTTCGGAGATATTTACTTTCTTTTTGGTTAAAAAGTTTCTTTCTTTTTCGTACCTAATTTTGGAATTGAATATTTATATAATGTGCAAATCGAAATTTAGTGTCAATTGATTCATCATTTCTGTTTTTCATACTTTTTTTTTCATCTTTTAAGCACTTTTCACAATCAGATTTGAGATATTGTTGGCAAGCTAAAAGCCCGTCTTAGACGGGCACACATCTTCTATATCTTTTATGATCTCTAGATTATTAAAAATCTATTAATGGAAGAATGTAAATTTTTCCATAATATATCGTCAATCAACAGTGACTGACGCGGCCGGAACGAAAAGTATAATGTTGGTCACAGACGACTGACGCGATCCTAACGGAAGGTGTTGTGTCAGTCACCAGTGATTGACATCGTGCTTGGTTATGCATTATTTCAATGTGAAAATAGCAAAAAATCATAAATTAATGCCAAAATATAATTCTGGTTTATTGTCGTATTAACCTGGTATTCTTTGCATTTCAGCTTTCACTCACTTTCTCTGTTCCGAAAGGCGGCAAACCCCACATTCTGGATCTCATGGAAATAATGGCTTTCGATGGAAAGTGCAAGTCTAGGCAAGATTGAAAATTATAAAGTTTGAATGGAAAAAAAGAAGCTTCTATCATATGATATTGGGATAATAAATATTATTTTGATGCAATATTGACTGATTATTTTCTCTGTAACTTCTTTGGAGCCCAACATTTCAAAGCAAAATACCTTATTACATATATTGTTTGATCACGTCTTATTCACTTCATATCGAGAGAAAATTAGTGAGAAGCAAAAACTAAACTCATTCGTATAATTTGTTAGTTTCTCGTATACGAAATATACAGAGACAGTACTGTGATTGTCACAAAAATTCGACCACGTTATTTTGATGCATTCTCGCGTTTTAGATCTAGCCTGACTCGAAAAAACATATTTGAAATTATGTCTGTCTGTCTGTCTTTCTACACCATGATAACGCAAGAACATTGCACACTAGACAGACTAATTTGGTATCTGATCTTCCCACCGATGTTATAGATTTCATGAAATTTTGTAACGAGATCCTGTCAAAGTTTGTTTGTCTGTCCATTCGTGTGCATGAGAACACATGAAATAAAAAAAAACAATTGGCAAAATATATGGAATTTGGCATATAGTTTTATTATTAAAATTGTGCATCAGTATCAAATTTTGGACCAAACCCGTAACCGGATTGATTAAGAAGCAACTTTTCGAATTTTCTCATATACCTCCACATAAAATTCCAGTGTTCAAAACCTTTTGTTTATTTTGTTAAATATGCTGACAAACAATTCTAATACACATTCAATAAAAAACTTCTAATATATCTAAAATCATCTTTTATTTTGTCAATTTGTCCCTTTGTGTTTTGATTTCCGATGTTACCTTCGAAAACCATTATTCGAAAGAAAATATTTTTATGCCATCTTAAAAGTTAAGTGATTATGATTTAATGATATCATTATTATAGGCTTACTAATTTCTTTATCTTCCACTTATCTTAGAGTTTTTAAAAATTTCCTCCAAAGTAACTTGTACACAAATAAACGTATTTAATATTTTCTCTGGGTGGAGAAGGAACGAGCAGGTAAATAAATGCAGTTTTTAAAAATGTGACAATTTGATTATTTCTTCGTACACGAATGGTAACGAGCATGTATGAGAGCATCGTAGATATCGCTCGCTTTTTAGTAGTTTCAATCTACAGTGAAATCAAGCCTGTTTGTGAAGGAACTCCTGCTTTTTTTTTGAGTTCTGTCTAAAATTGAGGATCATCATAATATCTCCTTTTTATTAGTTTCATTTGTTTACGTAAAACCATTCAGACTGAGAAAACTTCTCTTCCTTTTATGGATTCTGTCTAAAATTATGAGATCATCGTAAATATCGCTCGCTTTTTAGTAGTTTCACTCTACAGTGAAGCAAAGCAAAAATGTTTATAGAAAAACACCTCTTTCCTTTTATGGATTCTGTCTAAAATTTGTTACAAATATACATTTTTGTTGTAGAGACTACACGCTAAATTTTATCTATTAATTTCGTTCTTTTTTCAGTCACCGTGTTCACACACACATGAACTAACAGACGCTTTTCAAAAATAGATTTTTTCGAACTCAGGGACATCTAAAACGCTTTTATTTCGTATACCGAATGTAAAAAGCTGAGCTAATGCTTATATGCTGAAGTCTTTGAAGAGATTAAGCTAAATACGAGTAATATGACATTAAAATAAATTTAATAAAAACAGTTTTTGAAAACACTTTTATGAGCGCTCTAAAAAGTATATTTATTTAAATTATTTTCTACTTTTTAGTTATTATTTCCAAATTTATCATTATAAATATTATGAAATCAGTTTTTTTCAAATTTATTACCAGGTAGCGCTACGCGTATGGAATCAGGATTTAATTAATTTATTTGTTTAACTGATAATTAAGCTATGAAAATATAGAAATAGTGTACTGTCATCGAGAATACACAAATGTGCAAAATTTCAAAACCCAAATCCATACGAAAGTGATTGAAAAATTGATTACAAAATTCAAAATTTACAAACATGAAACAAATCAAGTTCAATAAAAGTGTTTAAAAACAAAACACAATTTTAATCATTTCCAATTCTTAAGCATTTTTTGGCATATGAACTTTATTTTATAATATAGTTAAGGTTCTATTAAAATTCTCATTTTTAAAATTCTAAACGCAAACAAACAAACAAACAAACAAAAATCATCGAGTTATATTATGTAATTCGAAACAAGAAACTCGGGATTGAAAGTTAAATGTAATGAATGCAATAAATGAGAAAAATAAAATGAATGTTTTGATAAACGGAAAATAGTAAAATTATTCGGCATAGACAAGCATCAAAATAATCCTTGAGAATACTGCTGAAAATCAGACAGTACTGAAAATTACAGTAAAACTGCTCTTAGGAATGACGTTCAACACCTTCTGCATTGCCACTGAATGTCAAAAATATTGAACCAGAATACTGAATTATTTGCTCTTAGCGTTGTGCATATTAATAAGCTTTACCTAAAAACAGTGACGACTAGTCCTTTAGGTCTGTAGAATTGCAGAATTCACTAAAATTATTTAAAAAATTCGTAATTTCTCTTATATTCCGTTTTGCTTACTTCTCTACTCAGAGAGTTTGATTATTAACAAAAAAGATAAAAACGAGAAAAGAAGACAGAAAATGAATGAAAAAGTAAGACAGATACAGGATGGGCTGCACACCAATTAGTTTTGGAAAGTATTAAAATTCTCTCATTGTGTACAACTAAGTGACATAATGAACGAAGGCGAATAGTTATTCTTTCCGTCTTCGAACAGCTAGAACTGGATTTTCGGATGTACATGTATTGAGCTAAAAACAAACTAATGTTTTTTTTATCCTTTTAATCTCACCCACGGTTCGCCTTCGCTCTCTTGATTTTGTTTTCATTGGCTGTTTTTAGGTTTCAGATTCACTTTCATGTTGCCTCAATGGGAACTTGGCTGGTTCCTACGTATTCGATTTCTCTTATTAAAACGGAACTCACAGAAAAAAAAGGACTGTAATTATCTAAAATACAATTAAGATAATTAGAACTACAAGTTTGAATGATTTGAAGAAAAAGTTATTTTTGAAAAGTTGTATTTAAATTGTATTCTAGTAATATTTTTGTAGCACTGCTGGTTTCTGAGCAGATGAGCTGTCACTGCTGATATATCACCGTGAATATTTTTGAAGGTTCACAAGATGAACTATTTTTGTAAATACTTCAATTAATGTATTATTTGACTAGTTTTTAGATGTAGCAAGAGTTAACAAATATATTGTTATTTACTGAATCCGCCATTTAAATAACTTTAAATAATTTTTTTTACATATGCATATTATGCCTAAAATGTTCGTGGAAAGACTGGATCGAACAGCAGTGAGAGGTATGGAAAAATGCTCTAAGTCAACAACTTTGTTTTCCTATATGTTTGCAAGTTTTGAAGATATAAGCGTGCAATTTTGTACGTGAATAGATGAATGTAAAAGAAACATTTTACTAGTTGCCATTTTTGCTGTATGGGGGTCGCAAAAAAATTTAATTTTTGCAACTTTTTATTATCAATCCCCTTAGATATCAAAGTATTTTAATACAAATTCTTACCTTATTTGATTAAACTTTGTAATTGGAAGTATATGTCTAAAATCAAAATTTAAGGACATAAACGCTTGTTCCACCCTTTTGGGACATTCTGTATATATAATAATAATGTTAGAAATTATTCTCGTAAGTTTTTACGTTTAAGAAAGGTTTTTTTTTCTAACTTCTATTGTTAACGTATATCTCTAAAATAAGACATAAGTTATGATTTTAAAATATGTAGTTACTGAGATATAGAGGATCTTCCATACCAAGTTTTGTGGCCTTTTGGCGTGTGAATCAATTTCCTTCCTGAAACCCCAATGGGAGGAACGTAGTCATACGTTAAAAAAAAACTTGAAAAATAAACAGCAACAGCAAAGGGGAAACACAATTAAGCAAATAAAATGAGGAGGAAAAATGCGGACTGGAAGCGGTTGCAAAACAGAAAGAATCTTTCAAGTGCTCTCAGTTTGATCTTGGTATTCTTATCCAAATTTAACACCTTTTTATCGGAGTAAACAAGGTTTAACTCTTGAATTTCTTTTAAGAGCTGAAGACCTGGATCACGGTATCTTGGACAATGAAAAAGGATGTGTGATATAGTTTCTTCCGCATGGACACAAAATTGACAGTTAGGAGAAGAGACGATATTGAATCTATGAAGGATCTTATTAGTAGGAAGCATATTATTTCGAAATTTGCTTAAAAGAACATCACTTTTCCTTGTTTTGTTCATGAGTTTATATTTTTTCTTTTCTGTATCTAGATGTTTAAAGTCTTGAAAATAATTGCATGTTTTCTAGCCGTTTTCTTTTTTGCCATTATACTTCTTTCTGATAGTGACAATGCGATCTTCTGCAGCAACAATTTGCCACTTTTCTGTTTTCTCATTTACCGATTTTGCAAGTCGATCTGCTGCTTCGCTCGGTGGAATTCCCTTGTGACCCGGGACCAAGATCAGCGTAATTGACAATGCATGATTAAGAGTGGAACGAAGATTTTTATGTAGTTCAAGGATGACAGATGGAGATTTATGAATAACTGATTTTAAGGACTCTGAGACACTTTTACTGTCAGTAAGGATTATATAATGATTATTGTCTTTAACATGTAATTTAATAGCCATGATGATGGCTAAGCATTCTGCAGTGAAAGTGCTATCAACATTCGGAATAAATCATGTAGAGCCTTTTTGCGTATTGAGATTATAGTCAGCAATAGAAGTAAAACGAGCTGATTTAGAAGCTATTTTCTATCTTATAAATAAACGCATTGATTTCATTCATTGTATACTTCTGCACACTTAAAATGTTAACATTAAATGTTAATGGAATCCATTCACGTAGCTTCACAGTCACGTGATAAAAGCTACACCGCATGCCATCTAATATCTAACTGTCTGTGATTCTATGCTGTGCAATGACGTCACATCTTTTTTTCAACTGCAAGATGCATAGTTGCCCTCACTATTAAAACGACACGGTGCTTTTGACGTGTACCACGTATATAATAATAATAATAATAATAATAATAATAATAATAATAATAATAAT
>BGPR01034965.1:0-16205 GCA_013235015.1 Araneus ventricosus
CCGTAAGGTTAAACATATTGTTTGTGATTACTCTTGTGCCGTAAGGTGAAACTTAATGTTTGTGATTACTCTTGTGCCGTAAGGTAAAACTTAATGTTTGTGACTACTCTTGTGCCATATGGTGGCAATTTGTTTCAGTATGACGTCAAGTGTACGTATCTAAAAGCCATGTACTTTATCTGTGTGTAATTATTTTCGGTCAGTGTTTGTGCTCTACCCACATCTCTCTGACTATGTAGGTGTGTGACGTGTATATAATATTTCAGCAGTTCTTTTTAATGTCTATCAAGAAGATAGAAAGACATGAATAAATGTTGTCTATAAAGCGAAATGGGACTCTGTCTTCATTCAGCGTACTCTGTTGTCTCTGTTTATTCTAACAAACTCCTTACAGGTTTATTCACTTAATCACTTGCTATATATTTGAAAATGAAATGCAAGAGCGTCTATATATCTTACTTACACTACCAACAGCTCACATATTTTAAAGTTTTATCAAAGTCTATATCTGTCATTTGCTCGAATTAATTATTGTTAATAAATATTATTAATAGTGACATTATAAAAAATATTTTATCATATTCATTTACAACCTTCCTGAAATCCATCTGAATCCTCAATGATGTTTCTGAATAAATGACAACATTATTGCATGTCAACGGATTCGGAAACCCTCCGCGCTTTTGCACATGTGCCGGGCGGATTTATTTTCATCAAAATAAGGGGAGAAGTGAAGAATGGAAGGGAGATGTTTACATTTTACTGAGCGTCATCTAACAAAGAACCCCGGAAATCCGTTCATACGACACATTGCCTTACATTGGTGGTCTCGGAATCCGTTGCTGAACATTATGTCTTTTTGTAACATTCAATGATTTACCATGAGCAAAAATGTTATATATCAGTATGTCATAAAAGTAAATAAAATATTTTTCAACTAATTATTTTAAATCTGCTTAACTTTTAAAGTATGTAAAGAATTCATGTATGTTGAGAATCAAGCATTTTTGATAGAAAATTTGAATGAGAATTTTATGTATTGCCTTCAAAATCAGCAACTTATAAGCCAGAAACTGTTTTTGAATGAATTTTTTCGCACATTGACATGAATGGTTCTACTGCTAAAAGCAAGATATAAAATTGCACTTAATATTTAAATTAAGTCTTATTACTCTTTTAAATTTATAACAAGAAATGTGATATTATAATTAAGTTTATCGGAACATTTGAAACTTAACAAAACGGCTAAATTGAAAGCAAAAAGATAATTTTCTTTCTCGGGAGAAATGAAATAATTTTTACTTTTATTGAAACAACACGGTTTAACAGTTCCAAGTTCACTACATGTTTAGTTCTGAAAATTAATAAAATTATTTCAAAAATGAGTATTAGACATGCAGCTGATCATAAATACGTAAAGGAAAAAAATTAGAAATTTTAATTTTCAAGAAATTTGCTGTTTCACAGTGAAACCAATGAATGGGAACAGGCTAATTTTTAACAGGCCTCCGAATAAATTATCATCGAAATTCAAGTTAAATTATGTACTTAATTTATAAGTGTAGGTAAGAATCCAGAACTTTCAACTTTCATAAAATTCAATATTATTTTCGAAGATTCAATTTTTAAAAAGTATCAATTTCTGCAAGAACTCTCATCATTTTGTTTCTCTTACAGATCAAAAGCAATTTAGCTCTAGAAATGCCGATATTTTTGTGAATACTAACGGTATTGAATTGGAATTTTTATATAACTTGTCCTATATAACTGGCTCTCAAGTTATGAAAGAAAAATAACGCTACGTTTTGCCCATGCGTAGTAAAAAAATGCTCATTGTATGGTTTCACTGCGAAACTAATGAAGATGCTATGAAGCTAAAGAATATGATATTTTAATATATTTTGCTAAAAACAATATATAAAAATGTACTTAATATTTATAATAAGATTTAATAGATTTTTAAATTTAGTACATGAAATAAGATATTATAATTCAGTTTATTGGGACATTTGCAAATTAGCAAAAAGGCTAAACTGAAGGCATAAATGAAATTTCCTTTCTCGGGAGAAAAGAAATAATTTTAGCATGAATTGCAAAAACACGGTTTAAACTAAATCATGCAGCATGAAAAAGAATATTCATTTTTCGCGAAGCAGTCCCGGCCATTTAATCGTTTCACATTTCTAAATGGAATAAAATAGAGTTTTTATTATAAGTTTTTTTTAACAAAAGTATTTAATTTAATAACAGTAAATATCAGAAATGTTCCTAATTCAGACACTCATTTGGATTATGTGATTAAAAACTTTGACTGAAATCGGAAGTAGCAGTTATATTGCCTTGAAAATCAACACCTGAAATCAACAATTTCAAAATTAGCAAAACGGCTAAAGAGACTGCAAGAATGCAATTTCCTTTCTCGGGAGAAAAGAAATAATTTTATCTTGCATTGCCATAACCCAGTTTAAACTGAATCAAGCCACATTAAAAAGAAAATGCTATTTTGATATATGACAATATATAAAAATATACTTAATATTTAAAATAAGACTTAATAGATTTTTAAATTTTGCACATGAAATAAGATATTATAATTCAGTTTATTAGAGCATCTGAAAATTAGCAAAAAGGCTAAACAGAATGCAGGAATGTAATTTCCTTTCTCGGGAGAAAAGAAATAATTTTAGCATGAATTGCAACAACCCGGTTTAAACTAAATCAAGCCACATTGAAAAGAATATGCTATTTTGATATATTCTGCTAAAGACATTATATAAAAATGTACTTAATATTTAAAATAAGAATTAATAGATTTTTAAATTTAGAACATGAAATAATATATCATAATTCAGTTTATTAGAGCATTTGAAAATTAGCAAAAAGGCTAAACAGAAGGCAAGAATGCAATTTCCTTTCTCGGGAGAAAAGAAATAATTTCAGCATGAATTGCAACAACCCGGTTTAAACTAAATCATGCAACATGAAGAAGAATATTCATTTTGCGCGAAGCAGTCCCACTCATTTAATCGTTTCACATTGCTAAATGGAATAAAAACACACTAAACCATCTCGAAAACTGCTTCCTAACTGGTGGAGTGCACACAGTCGTAAATCAAGGCATGATTGAAGTACTTTGCAGCGCCACCCAACAAACGCCATTACAGTCGCGAATTTAATAAACTCGTTCCTCAGCTTCTAAACAAATCGACTTTAAGACTTCTAAAAATATGAATAAATAAAAACAGTGGGGCTACAGTGTAACATTCGTTCTCCGGGTAAAATAAATTTACCGAACAGGGCGAGAAGGCCCCGGGTAATTTGCATAGATCATGTCCCAGTCGCGTCAACTTCACTAACAGTTTCCACTTTATTCTTAAGTCACTTTAGGAGTACTTATTAAGTTTCGAAGAAACCCGGTTCGTGATTATTCACTTTGCTTTCTCGCATTAACTTGTTTCTGCCAGTTTGAGAATTTAGGTTCGCGGCGAGATTACTGGAAGGTTGGCTCGAACGAGGCTTAGAAGTAAAATGAGACTTGGAATAGATTTGTAAAGGAACGGGACGGCAATTCGTGCTTCTTTTTCTTCTTCCCAAGTTAGTTTCAGTTTGCTTTTATCAGATTTGTTCTTAAATGAGCTCTTGGGGTGATTCGAACGGCACGAAAAAAGACACTAAACAAAGGCAGTCTGCTAGATTTTGACGTCTGGGAAGTTAAATGTAAATGGAATTGTCTCTGGAAGGCAAAAATTCGTTTGCATTTATTCTTGGTTTTTAGTTGCAATGAAGTTTTTATTTCTTTCTTTGGGCAGAAAATGGCGTCCGAAGCGTGCGATTATGCTGCATATTTTATTTAACCCCTTCACATAAATGATGTTTTTGACATGTGCATCGAATTTAAGAATTTTTGATATTTAAATCCATTAATTAAATCAGGTTTGTAATTAATTTAAAAGACAAAAATCACTCCGACATTATTAAGTACCTCGGATACCCTTTATGTTCTTATTTTGATTTAAATAGCCATAAATGCGCCAAATAGGATGTGTAGTCTAATTATAAGGTAAAACAAAATATCAAATAAGAATTATTCAATAGCAATTTATTATTTAGTACCCAAATTTTATTAAATGATTAAAGCCTTCGAATCTATGTTATTTCTTTCACTGATTAAATTCACTCTCACTGATTAGATTCACTGGTATCGTTACTGCAGTAACCCCTTCAATAGTATCGTTGAGTTAATTTGACTCCGAGTAGAAGATAAATCAATTTCGAAGCGATGGAGCATTTTGTAAACACAGAAGTTAAATAGAAACATTTTTTATTTATTAGACTACAAATTTGTAGATCATAAATCACGTGTTCACATACAAATTTGAGTATATATTAAATATTGCGATTTTTTAAAGTGCAAAAAGTAAAAACCTTAAAAAATAACTTTATCAGGTTATAAAATATCAGGATATAAAATATCAGGTTAAAATAGTAATGGTTTGCTGGCCCCTTGAAAAATAAAAGCAAACGTAAACCTTAAATTCAAAATAATAGTAGGTATATATTTAATTGTATATATTTGAAACAGAAGGATAACCAGTTTTAGAACAAAAGCGACTGTGATATAAGGATTATTGTTTAAAACAAACGCATAAATTTATTTAAGAAAAAAGAGAATATATATTTTGTTTTTAAAATAAAATACGAAAGCATTTTTGAAAGAAAATATAGTTTAAAATATATATTTAAAACAAAAATGAAAGCAAAAATAGAATAAGTATAACTAAATACCAAATTTTTATTCTTCAGTTGGTATAAATCCAAAATTGCACTCATTTTTAGGAGATTATTTCAGGAGATAGCAGAGACGGAGTTATCTAATTTGATAGAGGGTGCCAATGCCAGGCGTGAATCATGCCAGCGAACGTGTTAAAAAATAAGAATTACATAACTAATGTTGGGAAATAAAAATCTTAAAATAACATCTCAGCAGAAGGGATGAAATATGTGAGCAAATTCTTAAAATGTAAAACAAAACAAATATTGCTTTTCAAATTGTAAAGCTTTGATTTGAAAAAAAGCCAGCGATTATAAAATGTATAAGTATCTATAAAGATGTATTTTGGAAAAAAAATCAACAGAACACATAAAATAGTCAAAAGTAAGCTTCATCTACTCCACAGTCTTAAAGCAGGAATGACAGCATCTTCATCATTATCTTCACATAAATCTTCTTATAGTAAAGATCTCGTATCTTTTGTTTTCGACATTTTCTCTCAGAGAAAACCATTTTATTTCTCCAATTTAATACTTGTTATTTAACTTTTCCATGTTTTAACATGTTTTACTTTTGAATTCAGGTCGGTACAATTGTTGTACCAGACACAAGTGAGAATTTCACTCCCCGCATTCAACGCAGTTCTTCTGGTTTAAGTCCCCGTAGCCGAAAGGTTAATAACTGTAATACGTGAATAGTTGATTATTACGAAGAGTAATTTTTAGCTGTCGTAATAAGTTTATCCGAAATTGATACAATCCAGCTTTCATTTGTTTTGGCGTTAACTAATATTGTTGTAGGAATAGTATAAAAATGTAAAATCAAAAGTAGTTCTTGCAAATATTATTAATTCGAGTCATTTGACACTTAATCTAAACTTAAGCCCTTAATGTTATTGATAGAAACTTCTTTGCATAGACTGATGGTTGGGGACGGATATGATAGTTGGGGGTAAGCAAAAATAAAAAAAGAGTAATCAAGGGGTACGCGAGGGAAAAAAGTTTAGGAACCTCCAGCCCACTATCCCCTAATGCACTGAGAACTGCTTTAATCGTTCTTTCAGAACTTTATTTTCAAGATCCACCGTGTTTCTCCTTTGAGTTCCATCGGATAACTCTTCTTCAAAATCGAACTTATTAGAACAGTGTGCGGCCCATCTCTCTGTTTTTGTGTACATTTTTTTTTATTTTTTATTATTGTATTAATTTGTTTTTCATCTTTATCCTTTCTTTTTTTGTTTTTTAAAGTATTTTTACTCTTCCTATAGTCTTACCATTGCATTTAGCTTTTTATTATTGCCCAATTATTTCATGTATAACTGTGAAATTTTGTGTTTTTTCAAAGAACAGTAGCAATCCTTCCTATTTCCTGTAATCATTCGTATACTTGTTGGGTTTGTAATTAGGCAGCAGTATAGAGAATTGTCAAGTTTTAAGAGAGGTCACCCCCTCGGGTGTTGTAATTTTTCTTCCACTTCATGACCGCGGCACTGCTTAAATAACCTTATGGTTATAGTCGCAAGGGCATGGAGTGGTGTTATGTTATGTTATGCTCTAATTTTTCAAGGTCTGTAGATAGCATAGCTATAAGAAGCAGACTTTTCGTTTTCTAGCAGTGGAAGAATTGCATTTTGAATGGGAGAAAGAGTCAATTTGACTCAGAGGTACCATTATAGGGTTAATTTAGATTTGAAAAAAATTAAATACTCTTTACCCCATACCATAATAAATATAAGTATATGTCTTTATTGATGACATAGAATACAGCACAAAAGCACAACTAGAAAACGTTAAATAGGACAACAATGTGTTTACAATTAGACCATTTTGAACTATGATTTTAAAACACAATTGAAAATACATTATTAGAAGCCACTTTCAGTACATAAATTGTAAATAAAATCATATTTCTTCTATGTCACGTCTCATGTGCAATTTTAATTCAGTATTAATCTATCAATCTTGATAGATTTTGATAGTTGTAAAAGCGGCAGAATCACAAAAAAGTTATTTCCGGAATTGTGGGTATAAATAACGCAGGCGGATCATAGCATCTGCAACGCTGATTAATTGACTTTTGAAGTGTTGTCCAATATCTTGATAATTGGAGAGATGCTAATGACCGGAGGGTAATGGATATCTTTAACAAACTCAGGACCCTGTGCAACTACAATGGATACCATTGCATGTAAATTTAAAATATAACGATATCGCTAATAGTCTTGCTAAAGAAGGTACTACCATGCCTCAGGCCTATGTAGAACCCTTGACCTACCTTGAGTTATACTCAAGAAGAAAGGCCCTTGTTAACATCTGTTAGAGGCATCCGCCAGCTCATTCATGGTATCGTAGTGAAGGCCCGGCTGCTCCTAAACGTTTTAAGGGGGATAGGAAAGACCAAACAGCTTTAGAACATTGCCATCCGGGCACTTAAAAACCCTCAGTTTCTCTTGTGGTGATAAGAAGTTCAATATCTGCACAAAGTGCAACATGATTGAGACCACTCCGCAACATGTACTTGACTGTGTTGCCTTGGTGAATGGTGACCTGCGTAAGCGACCGGATTTCGTGTTGGAGGTGATGAAGGCGAACGATCTCATGGATCTGAAAGAGGAAGAAGAATAAGAGAATTAAAGCAAAAAAAGGCCTTACCCTCACGCGTAAGTAAGTATCTAATTATTTGTCCAAAAGTAAATAGTTAAGGTTCCTGTCAAAGTTGTTTTTCATAGATTTGCAAAAAAGTTTTTCGATAACTTATTAAGCTTCCGAACATATTCTCAAGTAGGTATTTTAATTTTAATGGCAAATTAACAAAGTTGTTATTAGGCATTCGTTTCTAATCAAAATACATTTTTTAAATGTGTTCTTGAGATAAAACTGAATCTCTAGTAGAAAATGGAATAGAAAAAATTATGCTTCACAGTTTAAATTTAATTTTTTAAAAAATGTTTAGAGTATAATTATAGGAAATTCCTACATGGCTAAGTATCCAACTGGAGAAAGTAAAACTCGATATTTCCTCTGTCAACAAGACATCTAACTACCGAAGGTGTACAAAATCAAATATTCAAAGTATTGAATAAATATATTTTGCATTTCGTGTAGCTCATTTCTTAACCAGTTTCTTAGAAATTATTGATAGCGATAAAGTAACATTTTCACATGAATCAGATTAAATTATGCATTCAGACAGAATTAATGTTGTATTCATATATTATACATTCTATTCTGAGAATCGTTACGAAACATATAAGTTATTAAGTTTTGCAAATAAGTTAGAGGAAGTTTAAGCAAAATAAGTTTTGACGAAGTTTTAAAAATGTATCATGTTTTTATTATGTTTTAGAATAAAAAATGATTTTAAATGTAAAAGGAGAGTTTTAGTCAAATTGCGTAAGTTTAAGCTAGACAGTTGTAAACAACATTTGGTAATAATTCCAGTGTTAATGAGATGCTGTCTGCGTTGAGGTTTTCAAAATTTATGGTAAATACGCAATTACGTGTTACAGTATCCAATAACGTGAAAATTACTTCAATATGTTTTGAAAGCAACATGTCATGATTTTGGTTTTCCTCAACAGTTGACACGATTAAAATTTGAGAATTTAAATTTAAATTCTCTACAGTGCGTTTGTTCTTTTTGATATACGCAATATAATAACAGGGTATAACGAATAAATACGGGGAGGTCTTTTAAATCTTTGATTTATTATTAAACACGCATTTTTATGGAAATTATTTTTAACGTGGAAACGTCTTTCAGCTCGTTACATTGATTGTCGGTCGAACTTTCTTGTGTCAGAAAAATACCGTCAGATTTGAATCGAGAGACTAATAATGCGAAAAGAATGGTTGACGCCACAATTGATAGATCATATCTGTAAGAGTTTCTCGCAGAGTATTTATTTTGCCTGTGACGTCATCGTATTAGTGTATGCGCATGCACGTGATTGTTATGAATTAGGTAATAATATATAAGGTTTATATAAGGTATATATTTAAGGTTTATATAAGGTTATAAATAAGTGTAGCGTGGAAACGCGTTTAGCTAGGAGGTTGATTCTGGTTATTTTAAAGAGCTTGATGAGTATTACTAGGAACCAAAGTTAGACAATAAAAATGGTTATCAGAAAATAAGTTAAAAATCGGTATTAAATTTAAATTTCAGACCCCTTATGTCTTTTTATTATAAAATACAGAGTTTTCTTTCGAATTGTACGAAACTAATAGAATACTTGACAATACGTAAAAGAAACATTGTATTAAAATTTGGATTCAAAATTTGAAAATTACGGGCAATATGAGCATTTGTAGTAAATAATGGTTTACTGCGCATACTCGAAATGTAGCTCTTTATACGGTCAACAAATGGCGCCATCAAAAGCTACTCTAAATATAATATAAGAAAGGCGCTATTCGGGTCCATGCTGCAGATTTTTCGTGAAAACGTCGAGATAAAATCATAAAACAGGTATTTCGTATTAATATGTAATTTAATTATCAATCCCTTTAATAAAATATTTCCACAGAGTAGTATAATGGTTACAGAATAGATACATCACAAGTTTATCGCATGTAGCAAGTGTCTGTGGTAGTGGACTCGAACTGCGTCTTTCTTATGTTTTTGTTTCTATTTACTGTGAAAAATGTTGTTATTTTTATTCTGATTTCAGAAAGATAATGTACAGTAGAAATTCTGTTTCAAGATGCGTTAGTAACTTAGGAATCCAAATCATCTGTTTAATATTTAAAAACACTGCGAGAATATTGTAAATAATTATGGCAACAACTCAAACCTTTTACTATATTGATTGACAGTATTGGATTTGTGCGGTATAAAATTTTGCCAAGTGGTTATAATATATAATAAAATTACACCTAACAATATTTATATAAATAAGATATTCAGGCGAAATGCATATTTATCAAAATAGGAATTAATACAACTCATCCGTACATCTTATGTTCTATTTTCCAGGATTACAACGTTAGTTTTACTGTGTGCCCTCTGAAATGAGGGACACCCCCTTAACTTCAGAACGACTGCAGCTATAATCATGAAAGTGGTGTCTAGCTATATCAAAACCTCATGCGCAATGCGATGAGACCACTTAAAGCACCAGCTGTTGGAGACGAACTGAGATATCAAATTAATTCAACATCATATGCAATCAAAAACTATTTTAAACTGTTGAGATAACATATTGATCAAAATATATTGCATATAACAGAAAACAAACATAATCGGAATAAAGTAACAGCATGAAGCATATGAAATATTATCAATTGAAATTTTAAATTCAATCTTTAAGAAATGAAAGCAATTACAAAAACCGCATCGCCATGGGCTTGGATTTTGTCCCAATTAGTACAGATGGAATGGGACAAGATCTTGGCCACATAAATCATTGGAATCCTCCTTGAATTCCGCTTTTCCTTGCTCACTTTTAAATAATGGATTCTTCATTATCGAGGTCTTATAGGTCGAGATTGTCAACAGCATCACCTCAATTCAAATGAATCAGTCGAGTTTTCAGATTCAAAAATTAGAAGTCGAGGTGTCGCTTAACTACTTTCTACTTTTTCGTGGAATTTTAAGCAGGTTTGTTGCCTTTAATCTTATCAACTTCAGCCTTCTTCAACCCACACAGTTTTCGTTTATCTTCTTTTTCCTCTTTCTCCTTTTTCTAATGAGATGCTCATATTTCACTGGAGTGCCAAGGAGGTGCATGAAGGGCAAGTGGCAGTCAGGTAGCACAACAAGATCATGAATTAGCGTGGAAGAGTTCGTCATGTTACCCTTCCACCCAATTCGTCATCTTACCCGACTTCGCCTTTTTATTTCTGAAAAATATTGAAGGATATCAGCTGGACAGAAAGATTAAAAAACTTCGTGATTGAACACGTTTTCATTAGCTCTTTACGAATATCACGTGTTTAAGTCAAAAATATTTACTACGTGAACGCTATCCCTTCCAAGCAGCAACCAAAAGTTTCATAGGAACAACTCAAAAACATATTACCGTGTACTGTGAAACAAACTAATAACAAGGTAGATTGTTTTGGTATGACACGGTTTGCTAGTCACTATAGGTCTCTGATGATGCAGAATCGAGTCATTCATCTAGAGTTACTTTCTGTAAAAATCCAGTTCGTCATCTAACACTCTTCGACGTCTTACCCGACTTCTCCCTACAATGTAGAGGGGGAAAATGTTGTAGAGAATTCCCTACTTAGTACAAAAAGATACCATGGAGACATTGATACGAATAACAGAACATATAAATGCTCCATTTTATTGTTCGCAATTTACGAAATAGTGGCATCACAAAACATGAACAATAGGAGAAAATGTTATTATTTTTTGGACAGAAATGACCCGAATATACTTTTTCCTGCGGGAATAGTTCAAACAGCATGCTTATGCGACTTTTCCGATAACATTTCGGTATCTTCGATGACGTGTTACTATTGCTTGTGCCAGCCGGCAAACTGATATGCTAAACAGGAAATTCAAAGCAGGGCCCAAATCTGTATTACAATGATGGAAATCGCCAATAAATAAATGTTCGTTGTAAGTGTTTTCTGTTCTTCGCATTAATGTCCCCAAGGTGTATTTTCATTTTAAATCAGTGATGCTCTACAGCTTTGTAACTGCCATTTTTCCTCTACCTTATACTGTTTTTCGAGATACGAAAGCTAACTTGGGAGCGCTGTAAATGGTCTCATGATGTCGCGCATATCCGTTTTACTATACCTAAACTCCACTTTCATGACTATAGCTGCCGTCGTTCTGAAGTTAAGTGGGTTTAAGGGATTTAACCTGGAACCTGAATATTTTTACAATAATCATAATAATGAGCTATATCTGATTTCCTGTGGATCACATTCTTAAATTGAGCAGAATTATAGTTTTTTTAATAATTAAGTTTATTTAATACCTAGTCTTACCTACATCGATATTTGTTTTCTTGGCTATTTTTAGTCATATAAATATGACTAAAAATTTGACTTTATTGAATTAAGCTGCCTATTTCCAACTCTTTTATTCGAATTTGTCGCTAATTCGACTTTTTCCCATTTAGTCCCTAGAAAGTCCTATTAACAAAATACCATCTGTAATTCAAATTTATTTTGGTTAATTCGAAGACAAACCTAAAAAAATATAAAAACTCTTTATATTTCCGAATTATATTTTTAGTTAAATATATAAGTAACATGTGTCCTGTGTTACCGTTAATAAATATTTTTTAAAACTTTGAATTAAATTAAATGAGTATTTTCCTGGTTTACAATGCATTCTCTCAGAAAAGCATTAAAAAAGTGATTTTGCTTTGTTAAAATCTTTGGACATGTTAAATGAGAATCGTATTGTTGATTTTGAAGTTTTATTACATAATTCAAAGAGTTGCATTCATCTTTTTTGTTATTTATGTTCATTTAGTAATAATGTATTATTCATTAAAACTGTTAAATATTAAAAATAAATATTTACTACCATTTTTTAATTAAAAATTGTCTGTTTCCCTTGTTGTACTAACGTATAAACTGAGTTTTTATTAGTTCTAAATTTTATTGTGCTCCCATCTGCCTGAAATTAAACATGGTCCAATGCATTTCTGATTAATTTAAGCCATTCTATCATTGAATATGATGTAAATAAAATGCAGATGCAAGCTAGCAAGTTATGTTTAAAATTTTCTTAGCGCATGATATCCACGTTATATTAATGATAATGAGCAATAGCAAAATAGCATTATGATACAATATAAGTTAATGAAGAAAAGTTTATTTTATTTCAGACGCCAGTTGCTTTCCTAGTGAATGAATATCAATCGACATTACTTATGAAAACAATTATCAAAAAATAATTTATTCTATTTAAAAATACAGCATATAGGGGGACTTGGGGTTGATTGATACGCGGGAACGTTAATACAGTCCATAAATTTTAATGACTGGAATGGCTCAAGATATTGACATCCCCTCATATATATGCCACTGTAACCCTTAACATACGATATATTTTTCGGCCATGTTAAGTCAAAAGTTAATTTACTTAAACCGCTAATCTTCTAGTTCAAGTAAATTTTAATCTAAATACGTGTTGTGTGATTTCTTTAACTTATTACGTTTTCCTGCTAGGGAATCTGCTCCAAAGGTAGGGAAAATATTTATTTTTCGGAACTATATTAAGGTTTGAGGTTTTTTAGCCTTGATTTTGCGTGACCACTTGTTTCAAGTAAAAAGTCTCTTGGGGCAGATTGATACAGTTGAATCCGGGGTACATTGATACTCGTCTTCTGTGTGTATCAATGCGCCTTAACAGCAACTACTTTACAAAATCGTCTTCAGAAATGGGAAAAACATAAAAAATGAACTATATAAGAAAAACACGCAATATTATTAAATATTTGTTTAAACAAATACTTAAAACGGTTTGAATTTCATTGCATAGATGAAAAATATTGGTGTAAATTAAGTTTTAAATATTTTTTCGAATTTATTAAAATTTGAAAAAATGTACGAAAAATTAATTTATATCATCGAAAAGTACATTTTCTGTATTTTTAGATGGTGTAAAAATTATTTTTGTGCTATATTATTTTCGCAAGTCATCAAGGAAGAAAGCGAAAATTTCCCTCAATTTTCAATTAATTAAAATTTCCCAAAACGGCTTTAAGGCTCACAGTCCCTCCCTTCAAAGTATTTTTACTCGAACACACACACATTACCCTTTGTTATTTGCAGAGATAAATTATTTTCTGGGTCATTATTGTTTCAACTTTTCAGTTTCATTAAAAATGTTGATTTTTGATTAAAATAAAAGTTTTTTTGCTTTGTTTAAATTTTAAACCTTTATTTGGAATATAAAGTTTATCGATAAAACAAATTTTGTTTGATTCTAGACCTCTTAACCATCAATATTTTCGATATTTCAGTGTGCATCAATGTATCCCTAGTATGGGAAATATTGATAAAAATTCTTTTTTAGGAAAAAAGTATAATAAATATTTTATTATGTCATTTATGACGAAAACTCGACTTAAATTCCATATTAGATTAACAAATGTATAAATTTGATGTATTATTTCTAATCATTACCTTTGAAAAATCAATTTTTAGCTTTCGAAAAAAGTTGTATCAATGCCCCCGCATCCCCCCTATATAAATTTAACAAAACCACAATAATGCCGAGTTAATAACTGGGCTATAACAAAACTGTTGAATATAATTTTCCTGAATTTTAAAAATGGCGCGCTGCTAAATACCTTATTCAACTTACTAGCACACCGAAACATAGCGCAAGACAAGCAAAATTATCATAATACTGAGTATAGAATCCTGGCACCAACAAGCATTTTGGATATTTTGGTAAAACGCATTTCACCAAAATATCCTGACTAAGTTCTTAACGTTTTCATAAACTTGTACAAGACGCTCAGCCCTCCCCCCAATCCAAGAGAACCATTTGCGTTCTCCGTGAGATAGTGCATGTGTCCCTGCAAGTATCTTTTCCTCCCTGTTCCACAGGTGGTCCTTCCTATATAACACATACTGAAGTAATCCATCAACTCGACCTTTACTGCCACTCCATATATAGTGATATGCATTCACATGACACTAAATAGCTTTTTGAATATTGATTTTGAATCTTTTTACTCTCTCGTATACGAAGTATATAAAGAGAAAGTATTGTAATCGTCAAAAAATTCGAACTCGAGATTTTGACGAATCTCCACGTTTTAGACCTCCCTGAGTCCGAAAAACACAATTTTAGAATTATGTATGTCTGTGTGTCTGTGAACACGATAACTCGAAAACAATTAGAGATAAAGGGATGAAATTTGGTATGTGAACTTGACAGATAATTTGTAGCTTTCTAATAAATTTTGGACAAAATCCGTCCAAGGGAAGTCTGTCTGTCTGTCCGCGGTCATGCGAACACTATAACTCAAAAACTTGGATAGCTAGATTGATAAAATTTGGTACACAGTTTTATCATCATGAATGTAGGTCAGTATAAAATTTTGAGCCAAATTCGTCAAAGGGTGGACTGTCTGTCGATCTGTATAATTTACTTGTGAAGAGAATCCGTTCTCTCCACGCGCATGCGTACTGGAACTTCTGTGCACGCGAAAGGAGCGGAATTTCATTACGGAGTAGCGAATTACGTCAGTTTGTCCTTGAGCCGGTAAGAGTGGAAGTGTGTGATGCATGCATTTTATTCGGTACGCATCTCTTTGAATTTGATTCTTTACCTAGATATTTTTCAATCACTATAATGAGAAACCTTCTGATAGTCATTCTGGGCAACAGTAGGTTCGAATTTTTTTAGCCACGCGGAGGAAGGGAAACGGCACCTTTTTGGGGAAGTATATGAGAAAGTTTAGGGGAGAATACTCCCGCTGGTTTTTTAAATAAAACAACGGACGCATTCTTCAACTTTTTTATAAAAAATATTTATGTTTTTTTTTACCCCTTTTTGATTTACCAATTTTATGCACGTCGTCTCCCAATATATAACCAGTTTAACCTAGGGATGGCGGTTATTGCAGAAACAACCGGCTTTCGGTTATACCGGTTTATTTCACCTCCGGTTTATCCTGGCGGTTATAACCGCCCAAAATAATCGGTTTTTAAAATAACCGGTTTTTCAGGGGTGGGGGAGGGGATTATATAGAAAAAACGTTTTCTCGTACATTTTTAAAGGAAATCAACCCATTGGGCAATTCATAGAAATGACAGTTTTACTCAAATAACCTGTGGTAGGTTACAGAACTCGGGAGGTTATAGGGCAATTAACTCAAATAAACTCCAACATGTGGGAGTTGAGTACTTTTGGTACTGATTGAATCAAAAGCATTACATTTCAGTGGTTGATACGAAAACGAAACTGCGCGTATGACCGATGCACCGCCTTTAATACTTATCACAGAGTTCCAAATATATTATTTCGCCATATTAAATAAATTTTTTTAATTGTAGAAATATAATTTCAGATTTTTTTTCTAAAAAATCATCGTCCAGTGAATACTAGTGACCTGATTTCTTTAATTTAAATCTTTTCTAAATCTAATTTGACCGTTTTTTTATCCTGTCATTGGAATTTTTAAAAACGCCAGTTATAACCAAACCAAAAAATAAATGACCAAAAAATTCGGTTAATAGAAAACAAGCCAGTTTTCGGTTCTTCCCATCTCTAGTTTAACCATTTAAATATATTTTAAATTTAGCTTTAAAATAAGTTTCCTCGGGAAGGAGATACAAACACAGAATTAAATTGTGAAAAAACATTTTTATGCGCATGGAAACAATCGAAAGTACTGCAAAAAGCATTTTCGAGATAAAAGTTTCCATGAAAAAAATACAGACAATTTTTAGAAAGCAGAGGAAAACGCTTGCTACTTTTGTAATCGCCAGAAGAATCAATA
>BGPR01034966.1:0-16205 GCA_013235015.1 Araneus ventricosus
TATATATATATATATATATATATATATATATATATATATATATATATTTCAAAATGTCACTCTCGGAATAGCATGTATGCAAAATTTGGTTACATTTGGCTGAAGAGAATGTTTTACATTCGAACTCCAACTGTACATCACGTATCTATATTGCTATTTTATAAAAATTGTCTTTCATGCCACTTCCTTACTTATGCTGCAACTAACTATGAAAGTTATTTAAGATTCATTTAAGAATTAAAATTATTCAAAAATTTGGAACCAATTGAATTTTTTATAAGCGTTTACATTGTATATGATTATCTAGATCAATCGGTCTAAAAATGGATAAACTTATTGTTATGTAGAGTTTAAAATTTTTCTTCATGAAACCTCACTTACTCTTGATGTATTAGTCGGAGCATTAGAATGTTTCTAAGCAATCCTAATACTCAAAGAACCTCTGCAAATAATATATGGTGATACATTTAAAGTCCGAATATTGTTGAATCATAATACTTTTTTACGACCCCCCCAAAAATGAATACTTATCTTGAATAGACTTGTAATAGTCAGAAATGCTTTCAATTTTTTTCAATTTACCATGTACTTCTATGCTGATTTCTTCTGTTGATAATATTTCATAAATATGCTGCATTTGTCATTTTATCAATATAGGTAGGAGACAACAAGCAGATGACATTTTCAGTGTGGAATTATCCTAATTCTTAACATACATGTCGTGAAATCTCCGATACTTCTCTTCGTTTTTTATTATATTTTTTATTAAATATTAAGTAAATGACGAAATTAATATAATTTTAATGGGTCATTTATTAAATGGGGACAGCAGGAAGAAACTTATACTGAACATCAAATTCAATCTGATACTTTTCTAACTGTTGCTAACTGGAGTAGAACGGGATATTAAAATATTCGCACTTTCCCTTCTTTTGGTAAATCATCGGACACTTTTGGAACTCAATATACTTCCTAGGAGTTAAAAAATTTACGAAATTGCATACTGTCACAAACTCAATAAATTCTACAATTTGAAGATCAGCAGAAAATTATTCTATTTGAAATATCCTCTCTCTCTAATATTACATTATAATACAGCGGACGTATGTGTTAGATATATGAAATAACTTTTATATGTTCTATTTATAGTCAGTAACAATATATCACGGTTTAAAATTCGCCTTTAAGATTTTCCAGCGGTATATTTATATCACTTGTTTCAAAAATGTATCATGGGCATATTAGTAAACTTCATGCACTATACTTAAGAAGCAGTGGATTAGATAAGATAATCAAAATAAATAGTAATATGGGATATATTTGAGAGTAATATATAATCGCGATCTTCTATATTATACGGCCAGCCTATTGCAGAAATTGCACTCTATGTGAGATTTTCCACAGTATGAACCGATTTAATGGGTAATAGATCTTAGTAGGATGTGACATGATGTTTATACGTATACAGATTCAAAATGCTGTACATCGAATATTTGACTTCCAGCAAATGAGCCTTAAGGACAATTACGTTTTTGATATAAAAAAGCTTGATAAAATTTCATTGTGAATTAATACTCGAGCAAAAGAGTGTGAGATATTTTATTTAATTTCCTTGTGCCAAATCAAACTGGTATTGCATTTGTGCTCAAAATATTAACAACTTACTCATTAAATTTTTTTACCTAACATTATTTATTGATATACGTTGTACTGCAAATGCATTAACTACAACTTTTATTTTGGATGAATAAAAGGTATAATTATGAGAAATTAATTCATATAGCAATTTCAAATTTATGTTGCAGAAATTATTCTCTCTGGTGTCCGTTGCCATATTCCAAATGCAAAATGCGTCATGAAATCCGTAGGGATAATTCCATAGCATCACAAATAATGAAATTCAATTAAGTCTTTGTAACGAATAGTTACTTCTGTTAAAGCACTGTATCGAATTAACTGATAATTCAGCAGTCTCAGTGATACCAATCACCCCGAATGGATCAGTATGTAATGAATGCCAGTTAAGGAAATGTCGACTGATCTAAAGACCACAGAACGCTTATTGCGATACGTTCTTTGTTATTTACTGTTGACATATTTAATGAATGGCAGCCTATTTCATGTGCACTAAAGTATTGCCAAGTACCGGTTTACTCGGTGCGTGTACTTCATTTAAGTTGCAGACTACTTAATAACTTCCTGATAATGCATTGGTGATTAAATCACTAAATCAACGCTGCAAGGGATTAATATGTAATAGGAAAACCACTCAAACTAATTCCAAAACTCACCATTAATATTAGAAACATTATGTTTCTAATAATAACGCTTCGATATTGATACTAACAAGCTCCCCATCTACTTTTTCAATAAGACTGGTTTTTGGAGTGAAATCAAATATATTAATAACGTTAGAACGCAAATTGGAATTTAGATTTCGAAACAATGTTGTAAAGATCATAGAGGAAAAGAATTATATGTTTCCTTTATGTCATGGTTTTTATTTTACCTTAATGTCTGAATTGTGAGAAATTCATGGATAGTTCATGACAATCATTAAAATTGACACTGCTGCTATTGAAAAACTCCTTATGTTCCTTATTTGAAAGCAAATATTTTGGAATGGATTGCGTTAACTTTCTTTCTAATCCTTTTCAAATGAATAGTTTAAGTCTTGTTTTTGCTTGAATTTGTAGACTTTAATTTTGTTCAGATAAATTGTGTGTGTGTGTGTGTGTGTGTGTGTGTTATTATATCCTAGAAATGCATCATTATTTATAAAACCTTCAGAATTTAAGTATTTGTTGATCTAAATATTCTATTGGAATTTATTTATTCAAGGATTCCAATTATCAGTGTACTCGGTGCATGTCCTTTGCTTACGTTACTGACTCTTTAATAACGTTCAAATAACGCATCGGTGATTAAATCACGAAATAACGCTTTAGAAATTAATATGGTTAGGAAAACTACTCAAACTAATTTCAAAAGTACCCCTTATTATTTGACATTTACGCTTCATTAATGATACTAACAGAAGCTTCCCCTTCAACTTTTCTACATATTTCTATACAGACGTTTCAAGGGAAACATAAAATTGTAATAATATTATTTATAGTAACACTAAGTTGAATTAGAATTCCAATTTAGAAAGAAACCGGATAATGGAATATATATAGCGTGAAACAGAATCGAAGAATATTATATTTGCTTTAGACACATGATTTTAATTTTTATTTGTTGTCTGACTTATTAGAAAAAATTTTACAAATGAATGATCACAATCAATGAAAATGATACGACTGCTTTTGAAGAACCCATTATGTTTCCCCAAGGCGTTATTTAGCCAAGGAATATATTACTTTGAGTCCATTTTTTAAATTTTCTGCTATTTCATGAATGAGTTGATGTCAAATGCTTGCTTCAAGTTGCAGTGTTTCGTTTTCTTCAGATTTAATAATTATTCGTGGCAAAGAAAACTGTTACTAATTACAAAATTGATACCATTATATTTATGATTTTTCACTATTTATTTCGATGTAATTATTCATTTGCTATAAAGAGTTGTTCGAAATTCGTTGCTTTAATTAAATTATTGTAAGAGCATTAGTATTTTAAATTTTCAAAGATTAGAATTCTAAAAGATTCTAATTATGAAAAGATATGAAGAGAATATCTGTAAAAAAATGTTTCAAGAAAATCCATTTGCATCCGTAATTAAAATGTAACAATATTAATAATAACAACAGCGATATTTTTTTAAATCGTTGGAGCATTTTAAAATTCTATATTGAGTTTGCAAATATTCTTTATACGTTATTATTAGAATAAAACTTGTTAAAATCCTAAAAATGCTGCATAAATGTTCTAATAATTTTTTCTGTTAATATGCATTTATGATTTTGACGGAGATATTAAATAAAGTGACATATAAATAATTCGAAAAGTAAATATCAGAAATTTCATCAAACTATAACATAATCCAAGGCGTTTGCTTTGTTTTTGATTTAATTTCTCTAAACATAGTAGCTATCAGCTTTACAGTAATTTTCAGATTATATGCTTGTAGTTATCACATTACATGATTGCTCATAAATTCCTTAATAAAAATATACTATATAACTCTTTTGTTAAACATTTTTTTTTGATTTTATTGCACTATAGACTTTACAATGAATTAGTAACGTCTTTACGAATTGCTGAGCGTCTTTCTGTTGTTTTCATTTTACTCTAGAATGAATTCACATGGGAAAAAACTATTTATCTCAACTAGCTACAGCCAATTTAAAAATTTCATAGCTACGCCATATCTGAAAATTTTTAAGCTTTTATGTATTCCAAAATATTAATGTGTCTTCCTTAAGAATTCAGAAATATATTTCTTTCTTAGAAAGTGCGTTTAGTTTTAGGTAACGTTTCAACAATATCTCCAATATACAGGGTGATTATAATTAAAGTTGTACATTCAAAAGGCTGTGAAAAAAGAACCACTGGTCAGAATGACCTGATATTTCATCTGAGTATGCGTGAAACAATGGGAATTTGTTTTGCGAAATAAAAAAATAATTCAAAAGTTGAACAATAGATGGCGCTGTACTCGTGATACGATGCTGAAAAAGATTGCTTTCAAATATATGCTAATTTTAAGATGCTAATTAAAAGACGTATCATCACACTGCACATTATATTTGCGAAAAAAAGGCGGGGAACATGCAGTTCCTGTTATTCTGCGTCTGAGAAGGTAGTCAGGACTCTGAAAGCTGCTTGTGAAGCTCTGGTGACTGTGCGGCAATTGCAGGGAAGAAATTAAGAATATTAAAGAGTAAGCGGCTTTGGTCCGATGACTGCATTCGATCTGAAGAAGGTGACTGATAAATTCGAAGAATCGGGTTCATTTGAAGTGAAATGTGGCAGAGGGAGGAAAGCAATTGCTTCAAAGCCAGTGCAGGATGTGGCTACAGCATTGCAGAAAGGGTCAAGCAGTGATTTTGGAGCGTGCAGTGCACGGGGGAATTCCCTAACTTTAGACATGCTTGTCAGTACGGTTCGTAAAATTTTATGAAACATCCTGCAATGCTATTCATTCAAAATCCCGCATGTTCAGGAGTTGGTTCCTGCTGATCTGCCAAACCGAGAAGCTTTCTCTCTGCAATTTCTTGCTCAAATGGAAGAGTACAATGCATGGCCATGGAAAATTTTGTGGACAGACGAAGCCCATTTCCATCTCGAAGGTTCTGTCAGTACTCAAAATTGAAGGATATAAGCAAGAGAGAATTCGTTCCAAATGCAACCATTGCCTCGTCATTCTTAAAAGGTCACTGTGTGGTGCGGGTTTACGGCAGCATTTATCGTTGGTCCTTTCTTTTTCGAGGAGATTGGTCCTTCGGGTCCTGTAAACTGTACAGTCAATGGGACACGTTATGTATCTCTCCAGCTCCTATACCAACCCGGATAAAAGCCACATTAGCTATAGAGACGGTGGTGTGGTGTGGTGTCAAAGTGTTAAAGCTAATTCCAGCTCTGGAAAAGAGCGGATGCGTGGATAGCACAATTTTTATGCAAGATGTCATTCCTCTGCACATTGCAACAACAGCAAAGAAGCTGTTGAATCTGCATTTTGGAAATGGCAGAATTATCAGTCACCATTTCCAAACAGCCTGGCCACGATCACCTGACCTTAACCCTTGCGATTTCTGCCTGTGAGGTTACCTAAACGATGTTGTGTACAGGTGTTCGATTGCGAGCTGAGCTGAATTGAAAAACCACATTACGCAACACATTCACAATATCACCTCTGAAACACTCCGATTTGTTGGAGAATATGCTGTTTTGCACTTTCAGCTCATAGGAGAAAACGGTGGACAGTATATTGAACATTTCTTAAGCAAGTCGAAGCCGGCTTCCTTTTCTTGGTGCTTTTATCAATCTTTCCTTTTTCTACGTTTTTCGGCCTAGGGACAATTAAAAACCGATTTCATTCTTGCTTTTCAACGGTTTTCGGCCTAAGGAGAATTAAAAACCGATTGTTTTCCTATCTGCTTTGGTACCTTGTCGTGGTGGATGGGCTTTGAACAAAGAGTGCCAAAACAACATGTCACGTCTGTTAATTAGCATATCATTTAAAGCAATCATTTTTTAGTATCTTATCACGTGTACAGCGCCATCTATCGGTCAACTTTTGAACTTTTTTTGCAAAACAAATTCCCATTGCTTCACGTATACTCAAATGAAGTATCATGTCATTCTGGCCAGAGGTTCTTTTTTACAGCCTTTCGAATGTGCAACTTTAAATATAATCACCCTGCATATATTTATCTTTTAAACATGTATCAACTTCATGCCTAATTTTTTTCGCTTTAAAAAGTGCGAGATTAAACAGAATTGCATTTTCAATATATAGATTCGGAAGCACATACTTACCCTTTTCAAATTTATAACTTCTTCAAAAAACCAAGAACTAAATAAATGAATAGAAGTGCTCTAGGTCGGAATACATTTTGTTTCACTGATGAACAGAATGCAATTTGATTATCCTCTTTTTCGTTGGGAAAGAAAATTTACTTGATAGCTTTTTTCACCGAGTATCACAACTCCTGATGAAAATCACTTATCTGCGCCAAAAAATACGCTGAAACTTGTAAGAGTTAGCTGGCATACATAGATTAAGAGTTTATTTATTATTTTTCTAAGAAATTCTTTCACAAGGAAATTCTTCTACTCTCAGAAGAAAATCACTTTTATTTTTAACTAATATCTGGTATTAATCTTCTATATTGCTTTAACCTATATCTTACCAAGCATTGAAAGAATAATTATTTTTTTATAAAATATTAAATATGTGTTTATCTAAGTCTATGTATAAACAGGATGTCCCAAAAAAGTGGAACAAACGTTTATTTCCTTAAGAATTGTTCCTAGATATATACTTCCAATTACAAAGTTTCATAATAAGGAAGGAATTTGTATGAAAATACTTTGACTTTCGAGGGAATTGATACTAAAAAGTTACAAAAATTAAAGTTTTATAAAAGCACAGTAGAGCAAAAATGTCAACTAGTAAAATGTTTTTTTTTTTTTTACATTTATCTATTCACATACAAAGTTTCACGCTTCTATCTGCAAAACATACAGAGATATAAGAAGACGAAGTTATTGACTTTGACCACTTTTTCATGCCTCTCACTGTTGTTTTATCCAATCTTTCGAAGCGCATTTTAGGGATCATATGCAAAGTTCAATAAGTTATTTCAAGAGCGGAATCAGGAAAAGCCAATGTATTTGCTAACTCTTTTTAAATATAAAAAAATAGTCAAATAATACATTGATTAGAGTATTTTCAGAAATAGTTCATCTTTTTAACTATCGTAAAATATCCAAAGCAGTGACTACTCTTCTACTCAGAAACAAGCAGTGCTATAACAATATTACTAGAATACAACTGAAATACATTTTTTCAAAAATAGTTTATTTTAAAAAGGTCCAAACATATAGTTGTTATTATTTTAATTGTATCTTAGAAAATTACCATCATATCTTTTATCAGTGATAAGACTGTGAATACGCTAGTAAGACAGCCAAGTTCCCGTGGAGTCAATTATGAAAGAGAGTCCTGAACCTGAAACAGCCAATAATATGGAAATGGATGAAAATAAAATCAAGAATTGGAAGGCAGACAGCAGGGTGAGGGTGAAGGGGTCAAGAGCCATTGGTTTGCTATTGTATATTATAATTAGATTGAAGGGAATAAAAGAACATTAGTTTGCCTATGGCCAATATATTCGAATATGGCTAAGTTCAAAGGCAGAAAGGTCAGCTATTCGCCTTCGCTCATTATGTCACTTAGTTGTACGCTATGAGCGAATTTTGGTTCTTTCCAAAATTATTTGAAGTGGACCCCTATCCTATATCTGTATTACTTTTTCATTCGTCTTCAGTCTTCTTTTCTCATTTTTATCTTT
Source organism: Araneus ventricosus (assembly GCA_013235015.1). Classification (NCBI taxonomy): domain Eukaryota; kingdom Metazoa; phylum Arthropoda; class Arachnida; order Araneae; family Araneidae; genus Araneus; species Araneus ventricosus. Next base: position 7,959 of record BGPR01034966.1, read on the forward strand.
TTCCGTTGGTAATCGAACTCCTAGAATGGAGAAGTAAACAAATAAGAATAAAAACGAAAATGCGAATTTTTAAAATAATTTTCATGAGTTCTGCAACTCTGTAGCCCTAAAGGACGAATAGCCACTGCTTTTAGGTAAGGCTTAATGATACGCATAAATCTAAGAGCAAATAATTTAATATTCTTGTCTGATTTTCTAACTATTTTTCCTATTGTGCCTTAGTTTCTCATTTTGACACGCTGTCCTTCCATTCTTTATCAAGTCGATAGTTGCAAATGTATGCAAATGAAACTAAGTAACAGTATGTATCATTGGCAAGTTATTTTCAATCCGTGATCATTGGCTGATATATTATTTGACAAATATTTGGATTTCGTTGTTTTTCTATGTTGAATGAATTTGCATTTCTAGAATAAACATATCCATATAAATTTGTGAGCAGCCCCCTGAGATTTAAAAATTAATATATCTGTGTAAGTACTGCATATAGAATCGTGAAACTTATTTGATAAGTAGATGAGTGTAATAGGAACATTTCACTCATTTCCAATTTTGCTCTACGGGGAATGTATAAAAATTTATTTTTTAAACTTTTTACATTCATCTTCCACAGAAGTCAAAGTGCTTTCACGTAAATTCCTACATTATTTGGTGAAAGTTTGTAATTGGAAGTATATGTCCACTTTTTGGGGACACCGTGTGTATAATATCAAAAACTTATAAAACCTTCATTAGTTTAACCGGTACTGTCTGTCCTAAAAATAGGATAATGGTACAATCCACTGCTATTCGTTTTTGCTTAGGTAAAATGGGTGAAATTAACTCAAGCACAGTCCAATATTACATTTTTATAGATAGTTGTTAGTTTTCGCCTTCTTTGTCGGTTTTCTATGTTTTTTTAACGAGTATACGTATTTATCATTATTTTATATTTCACAGAGATAGTAATCCTACAAGGAAACTCGATTTCGCAAAATACCAGGAAATCAATTCTTACAAAGGGTACAGTTAGGGTTATCAAAAAATAAATCCGAATTTTGTCCAAGATTTTATATTTTCATATTTTATGTTTCAAGTTTGGTTAAACCGAAGCTTTGTATGTAATTTATTAAATTTAATTGTAATTTATAATTTGAATTGCAATATATTATTGCTGAATGTTTAAATTTCATAATGTCATATTTAATATTTATATAAGATGGTATCCGCAAATTCAGAGAGTATTTGGTTGTGAAATAATGCCACAACTTGCCTTATTCAGTGTCTGTCCGATAGAAAATATAATGTTTCATATAAACGACGGTTCGCTTACTCCTTCCCCATGGCTATCAATATACACTTTCAAAGGATTATATATTATTCAGTTCAAATTCCTCATCATACTTAACTACCACTTAAAATATAAATAACAATTAAGTGTAAATCATAGATTCCTAGGCTCTTCTGAGGAAGTAAAGAAAATTTAGGAAATGGATGTTATATTTTATGCTTGTTTAACCTACGTTTCTACAAACCATTAAAGAGTAAATAGTTATTTCAAAAATTAAGCCCTTAGAGATTTAAAAATGATTTAATTGAAAAATCGATGTTTAAAAATATTTCTTTGTTGTATCTTTAATAGTGAATTTTTTTAAATAATTGTATTCGTCAAGGAAAATAAACAATGAACTAATTACTTTTTAGGATTATCCTTTTAGTTTAATTTTAAGAGCTTAAAAAGAGTTAATCAGTTAAGCCAGGCTGTAAATGGAAGTCTTTAGCGAAAAACATGTTTGATTTTTCAAATTAATTTAATCCCATTCAGTGTACGAGGTTTCGCTAAATCGATGGAGTGTAGGGAATTTTGTATTAAAGAGAAATTACTTATTTTTTGCACTGTTTTTAAATACCATTTTTTTTATCTCAGCCACACTGTAAAAAAAATATCCGTCAAATCACGGAAAAAGTACCGGCAGCAGTGTTGCCGGCAATATTCCGTTTCGTAAAGCATTTCTCCGTTTTTCTATAGAAAATTCCGTTTTTGGTTTTTCCGTTTTTACTTTTACCGTTTTCGAATTCTCCGTTTTTTCACAGAAATTCCGTTTTTGGTTTTTCCGTTTTTGCTTTTACCGTTTTCGAATTCTCCGTTTTTTCACAGAAATTCCGTTTTTGGTTTTTCCGTGTTTTCAAGGAAATTCTGTTTCTGATTTTTCTGTGTTTTAACTGAAATTCTTTTTAAGGTCTCCTTTAGTGTCGAAAGATCCGATTTTTGAGACAAATAGTTAAGAACGTCCAGGGCTCTTATCAATTGCAAAGCAAATTTAAAATTTTTTTATGAGAGTATTATGATCTATTGTTTACATAAATGATAATTTTCAGTAGAAAGTACATATTAAAAAATCTTTTTCAACGACTGTTTTAAATTTTAGAATGATTTGCACATCACAGGATTTTACAATACCTACTTATTCCCTTTTTTTGCAAAATTTTAAAATGCTACAAAAGTGAAATGACTAACTCTGAAGAAAATATGCATAATTTCTGTAATTTTTGTTCCTAAACCGGAAATACATTTTTCAATGCCGTTATTTTATTTTTTTAAGTGCACATAAATTTTATGATTTAAACCGAAGTTATGATTTTATGACATTTTAAAGAAGGCAATATGGACAACAAATATTTAAAATTTCAAAGTTTTTCATTAGAAGGTTTCAAACAGCCATGTACACAATATTCGGAAAATTTAAATGAGTGCTGAAAAAGGTATTTGTGTTTCATTTCAAGTTAATGAGTCTGGGGCATGATCAACCCTTTCTCACAAAATCCACTCTTTTCCACTCTTTAAGGGGTATGTCATCCCCTTAATTTACTGTTCTTTTTTCCCCTGAGTATCATGGAAGTGCCATTATTCCATTTCTTCTATTATTTTAATTTCCTTCCTACTTTCAGCAACACCCTATTGAACTCATTTTCTTTAATTTTCATTTTTACTCAAGTTACTCAGCATATGCTTCAGTTTTTATCACCAATAAAATTCATATTCAATAGAATACAATGAAATGACGCAACTAAAAATCGAGAGTCGGAATAACTAGTAATAACATGAATAAATTGAGAAAGACTAATTCAATTGATTTTATGCAATCTACTTTCTCTTAAGCCCGTTACAGGAAAAAAAATGCTTTTGAATTTTAAGGAATGAAAGCAAGCGTATAACACTGGAAGGAGAGGGGAATAATTGTTTTTTTAAAAATAGTTCATGAGTTTGAGATTAAATTATTAAAATGCTTCCATTTTAAATACACAAAATATTCAACATTTTCCTGGTTAATACTATGATGTGTCTCTAATGTTTATGCTGCTTATTCTTAATGAAAGCAATACTTCTAATGTACAACTGCTCCTAGAATCTATTTAAGTGTGAATTGACTTGTTAGAAAATAAAATTTAATCATACCAAATTAAATCTTTTTTAAAACTTGTCTAATCAAAAATCACAATGGAAACATACAAAAGCTGATGAAATTGAATTCCATATCTTGTTTCTATTTATTTTGGAATGTGCAATTGCAATAACTCTCCATGTGCACACAATGTCTGTCACCTATAAATACTTCAATGTGCTTTCCTTCAATCTTTTTTTCAGGTATTTAACTCTTCCTTAATTTTAACAAAATTTTCCTATTAAATTCAGGAAATACTTTTTAAAATTTTTGCATTTTCACAAAAATTTTCTATATCTTTTCATTTTTGAATAATTCAACTTCACATCCTTTAACATAAGTTCACATTTAGTATGTGTAATAATATTTATATCACCACAATTTTAGGGTCCAAATAAACAGCTAAATTTTCTTTTAAATTTCATCCACAATTCTCATGTCACTGAAAATTATACTTGTTTGAAAAAATTAAACTTTGTTTGGATTTCATACCCAAATAAAGCAACTGGTATTTAACTTCCCTATTTTTAACAAAATTTTCCTATTTAATTCAGGAAATACTTTTTAAAAGTTTTACATTTTCACAAAATTTTCTTCAAATATTCTTTTTTTTATAATCCAACTTTGTATTGTTAACAATAAATATATAATATAGGTTCATATTCAATAATTGCAATATTTAGGTCAATACAATTATAGCACCGAAATAACCCAATTTTCAGTTAATGTTAAAAAACCCATCTTAAAATGAAATTTCTTATTTTTTTTATATTATAAAAAAGCTTCAGATTTCCAAAGAATATCACAAATTTCTCAAGTAGAAATTATGGAGCTAGATCCTTATACAAGTTTTATTATTTTTTTAACAAATTAAGTTTTAAATAGATAAATAATATTTGCAAAAACAAAAGTTAGGGTCAGGTGGGGTAAAATGGGTCACTTTTTAGCTATTTTTACATACAAAGTTTTGTACCAATAAAATCATAAAATTTTCCTTTTTTTTTCAATTGCATCTTGACATTACATTCCTTCAGGACATATTTATGTAATTTTAACAGTTATTTTTTAATTATAAATTAATTAAACTTAGCTTGAAAAGCATTGACCCATTTTACCCCATCTTGGGGTAAAATGGGTCATAAATGCAAAATGATGCTTAAAGAATATATTTATTAGGAAATACATTAAAATAAAAAGGCGGTCTGTTACATATTCTGCTAAACAATACAATATTCAAATTTTAAAGTAGTATTGTTCACGGTTATTGCAAAATGGCTCTTCTAAAACTTTTACATCAGTCTTTTCTACTCTATCAATATCCCCTTTTACAGGAAAAACATAAAAATTCCCTACAGGGTTCCCACTCTTTTTACAAAACAAAAATTAAGGACTTTTTTGGAAAAAATTAAGGACCTTAAAAATATTATATTAATTATTTATCAAACTTACATATACACACAATTACTGTATGGAAAAAAGCTAATTCATATCTTTCTCAAGAAAACACACGATTTCATCATATTGCAAGAAGTACTGTATTTATTATAGAACTGTTTAATTTTTAGTATAATTATGTATTTTAAAAAATGTTACTTCTTAAAAATCCATAATTACGTTAAAGTTAATTAATCATTTTCCTGAATTACATATCAAAGTATTCATAGAAGTCAGGTGGAAACGAAAATTTTCGCTTCATGAACAATGTAGGTAAATGAATATTATTTGCGAATGTAAACTCTATCAACATGCAAAGAATACACCTTACAAAAGAAATTCAAATCACATTAATTTATTCAACTTAGAATTAATAGTTGAAAATACTGACCAAAAAATATTAACAGGTAACAACAATAATTAAAAAAACTAATAAATAACATCTGAAGCTTTTTTTTAAATTTTTTCCAAGACAGACACCAATAAAAAAATGCTGTGCTCCTGTGTCAGGTGCTATATGATACGATTAAATTAAGAACAGTTAATAAAAAAATTTACCCTGAAACATAAACTACACTATACAAAAAACCTCTGTCTCTAGGAGCAGCTAAAAATTACCAATACATAAGAAAACTTTCAACATCAGCAAAAACTTCACTGAATACATTTTACCATGGGGGAAAACAAGACTGAACAAACCAAAATCAAGTATTCAAGAAATAACTAATCAACACTAGAAATCTTCAAGAACAACCGTGCTTAACACAACTGTCTTAAATACTTACCAAGAGCTCCAAATTTCACAACAGTATCACAAAACCATTTAAAAATATGATTTTGCTATATTTCACGTTTTTCAGTTGTTTCATTACTATAAAAGTTTATTATAAAGAAAATATATGTATACAATATAACTATCTCAGCTGAACTTGATCAACCAAACAAAAACTAAGTTTGTCATGAAGTAAATTGATGGCTTTTAGAACAATATTAACTCATTTGTAAATCTTTAATCTTTTCAAAATTCCCCTTTGATGACTTGTGTTTGAAAAAATATAGTTGAAAATTTCACCAGATTTACGAATACAATTTACAAAGAGTTGCGAAGGATATTGCAATCCGGCTTTTGAGTTAGCAAACTCTTTAAATGACAGAAGAATATAAGTGGCAGTTGCTGCGTTGCTGGCATATATTTGATTTGCAGAGTTCACAGTAGATTTTCTGAAGAGATACTTTTGAAATGTAGCCTGCCACATAAGTGGCACTGTTGAGCTCCAAATCATCCCAATTTTCCTGTGCTTCTGGGCAATCCATGATGGTTCATCAATAACAAGATCTAGGCAATCTTCATCTGTTTGCGGGATGATTTGGGTGGAATGATGTCATCATCTGGCTCATAGTTGGCATTTCCACGCATAGCAAACATCAATTCAGTAATAACATCAGTGTCCTGAGCAGGAAGTCCACTGGAGTAGGATGGTCATTCGCCTCGCCTAAAGAGAAAATATCAATTAAACACATGGAATTAATAAAAATTTTTAAGTTTCTATGTATTTTTTATAGTAATCAGCAAATTATTTTACACAATTTACTTATTTTTCATTTAAGACAGCCTTAAAAGATTTCTTAATTATTAAAAATATTGTTAAATTTTAGAATAAATTGAACCTTCCAAATTTGTGTTTATAATAAAATAATTTGAAATTTGACATTGAATTTTTAAAAGAATACCTAAAGAAATGATGAAAAAGTTGTGTTAAATAAGTTCAATAAAATAAAAGCAATTTATTAATTTACACAGCTTTCTTTTACCAAACTCAAATTTTATAATTAAATAAATTAATTTCAAGCAATAAACAATATACCCGAGAAAAATAGTTTTCTAAAGCATCTTGGTTGAAGCGGCTGAGGAGGACAAATTTCATTTTTTCCAAACAATTCAGGTACCAGAAGAAGGAAAGCAGACAGTGTGACTTGCCATCCTGTTATGCTGTGTTTATGCGGATCTATAAAACATAATGCGAGCATTAAAGAAATTTATTGACACGAGAACGAACTATGTATACACTAAGCCGAAGGTTGAAAAATGAGTAAAATTCGTTCATACCTTTCTTCGTCTTTTGAGAAGCGAAAATATTTCAACTCCTGCGATTTTGCACGAGTGGCGTTGCAAGAAATGCATCTGTCATGATTCCTGCTGAATTCTGTTTTCTCAGACCTAGAAGCAAGCTAAAAGAATCAAAGACGACAAAAAAAAAATTCCGTTGCAAGTTCACCAAAGTTAACCCACGCCACGATCAAAACAAATGAAATCCCCTGCGCATTCTTTTGCGCAACAGGACCTGGCGAGACTTTCTAAATGTTTGCTTCCTTACAAAATCTCGCCAGAATTGGTTTTTGGCAAACTGCCAAGTTTTCGAAGTGTCGCTTCTTCTCTTATAAGTTCTTTGGTTAAACTCGATTATCACAATTTTTACTAATAACATTTCCAGAGACATAAGATGGCGGCGCGGTTCCATGATTCACTTTTGCTTCCCGGCTTTCTTGGCGCCTATTCAAGGTTGTTTGGCGAGAGAGTCAATTGGGGGAAAACGAAAATGAATCAAAATGAATAGCATATTAAAGTTATACTCGTTTCAAATACACACATTTAAAACAGATATTGACTTTATGCCTTATATATGTGTATTTTATGGTAATAACTTGCTGATATCTTTTGGCCTTGATGTTTTTTAATACATTTTAACAGAAAGTAATACATTTCCGATTCGAAATTTTGCGCGTTGTCGCCAATTCAAAACCGGTTAGACCAGTTACGGCAGCCATAAAAACGGAAAAAGCCCATTTTCGCCTTTCCGATTCGCGTTTTACGGAAAGTGCCCGTATGTTTAAGGGGAAAATACCGGTTTCGAGACATTATGGAAATTTTCCGTTAAAATCAGTAAATTTTCACCTGAATTTTCAGGTGGATTTTTTACAGTGCATGTAATTGCCATATTTATACATACAACCTAGTATTCCGATTTATAATTGACTGAAAGCTCTTTGAAACTGTGTTTTTTGTGCTTAGGGAGTTTATTAAAAGGTGAAATTTAAAAAAATTATTCTGAAAGACATAGCATATTTAATTTTTCTCGAATGCATAAATATATAACCCTTTATAGTTCTCTGGTATAAATAGTTACCACCTACGAAAGATTTTTTCTCATATCTCGAAACATTATTGTAAAATTATAAATAGTTTAATTGGATGCTTAACATTCCATTGAGCTAAAATAATAACCTAGATAAACATTAATTTTATAGTTTAATCGTAATTAAATTCAAAAGTGGTAAGTATGCTTACCAATGCCCGTTCACGGCTTGAGTGTTTTCATAAGGAAATCATGTT
>BGPR01034968.1:0-16204 GCA_013235015.1 Araneus ventricosus
ATCTTCTAACTCTTCTGACCTCTACACAATAGAGGAATTAGGAGGAGGACTTCTTCAGTGCGTTTAAGAATGATGTTTAAGCAATGAAGAGCTTTAAATGGTTTTCATGCGTGATGAAAAATTCAAGGAATAAAATGCATTGGTTCTATTACAAACTAAACTTTTGAACTATACCCAGATAACGAGCAGTTTAACGAAATATTTATTTATTAATAGGGGAAATTTTAATAATGTAATGCGTTATACCTATAATTTTATCTCCACCATTTCATTAAAACATCTTTTGATAAAATTGCTCTCTTTAAAAAAATTAAAAGCATTTTTTTTTTTTACTCAGTAAGGAAAAGTAAAACATTAGTCATGAATTTTATTGCTTAGCTTTTATTTTTTTCACACAATTCCCAGAAATTTTTGAAAGCCGCTTTGGCCTGATGGTAAGGTTTCTTGTTTCGAACGGAAGAATTAGAAATTTGAAACCACCAAAGATCCGTCATGAAAATTTTTGAATTTAAAAGAAAACGTTTGCTTGTTTTCCAAATTATCGTTGGAAAGCACCGAAATTATCACATAAACCAGTGGGAATGGCCTCCCCAATTTCTTGTATACTTCCCCAAAAAGGTGCTGTTTCCTCTCCCCTCGCGTGGATAAAAAGATTCGAACCTACTATAACCGAGAATCCAATGACTATCAGAAGGTTTTTCATTGTAGATTATAGTGATTGTAAAATATTTAGGTAAAGAATCAAATTCAAAAAGATGCGTACCGAATAAAACGCATGTATCACACACTTCCACTCTTGCCGGCTCAAGGACAAAGTGACGTAATCCTTCCGAGTGCACAGAGATCGCTACCAGTACGCATGCGTAAAATTAATTACGCAATTTGAACGCCATTTTTTAACCGATTGAAACGAAATTTGGGCACCGATCCATAATTAATGTTAGCAACCGTCATACCAATTTCTATTTATCTAAGCCAAAGGGTTTAGGAGATATAATTTTTACAAGTGTACGATTATACAGTCCGACAGACAGTCAACCCTTTGGCGGATATGGTTCAAAATTTGATACGGACCTATATTCATGATAATATAACTGTGTACCAAATTTTATCAATCTAGCTATTCCAGTTTTTGAGTTATAGTGTTAACATGAACGCGGACAGACAGACTTACCGTAGATGGATTTTGTTCAAAATTTGATAGAAACCTACAAATGATGTGTAAAGACCACATACCAAATTTCATCCCCGTGGCTCTAATAGTTTTGGAGTTATCGTGTTCACAGACAGACATAATTCCAAAATTGTGTTTTTCGGACTCGGGGAGGTCTAAAACGTGGAGATTCGTCAAAATCTCGAGTTCGAATTTTTTGACGATTACAATACTTTCTCGTATACGAGAAAGTAAAAAAAGCAACAATAGTGCAAAACCATAAATTGAAACAGCAATTTTTCGTACTTTCGGAATAATTTCGTCGATATCAGTGGAGAGTGTTTTGTCATATTTTTTATAGGACACAAGACAAGAAGTTTTGTCATGAGACATCAGGGCAATCATTTTTGACGACACATTTTTAAGAGATTTTCTTATCTAAAAGTATGCGAGAAAGTCTGTGAAAGAACAATCTCGATTTTTACTACCTAAAATCGATGCAAGAGTTCTGAGAATTCTCGCTTTTGTCCAACATTTCTTATTATGTTTTTCTATCTGAACTTTTCTTCTCTGTATGCCATATTCCACATTTCACGACTGGAGGAGAAGAAATAAAAATTGGAAGAGCGATATCTCAAAAAAGAGAGGGGATGAAATTTTGCTATGTGAAAGGGTCAGAACACTTGCATCAGTTTTATGACCTTCAGTGTGGACCCAGTGCAAGGGGGAGGGGCAATGGATGAATCCATAACATAAACGTCAGTCTTAGAGCGTGCAATTGAGACCAAATATTAGTGCTTATGTCACGTTTTAGAGCCAAATATGACGGTGACTGAAAGATGGATGATGCCATGCTCCAGATGCCACTTATATTTGGAGTATTGGGGGGCTACGATGCCCACGTGGAACTCTCGACTTTCAGATCGGAAGGTCGCATGTTCGAAACCATATTCCTTGAAAGATACGCCGTATATGCAGGCCTGGTATATATTAAATTCGTCGAGGGCCAAACGCCTTTTTACTTTCTCGTATACGAGGCATACAAAGAGAAAATAAACCTCGTATACGAGAAAGTATTGTAATCGTCAAAAAATTCGAACTCGAGATTTTGACGAATCTCCACGTTTTAGACCTCCCCGAGTCCGAAAAACACAATTTTGGAATTATGTCTGTCTGTGAACACGATAACTCGAAAACGATTAGAGCTACGGGGATGAAATTTGGTATGTGAAGTTGACACATAATTTGTAGGTTTCTATCAAATTTTGGACAAAATCCGTCTACGGGAAGTCTGTCTGTCCGCGGTCATGCGAACACTATAACTCAAAAACTTGAATAGCTAGATGAATAAAATTTGGTACACAGTTTTATCGTCATGAATGTAGGTCCGTATAAAATTTGGGCCAAATCCGTCAACGGGTTGACTGTCTGTCGGTCTGTACAATCGCGTACTTGTTAAGCATTCGTTTCAAAACTTATCTCCATATGCATGCGTACTGGTAGCAAGCGGAAGGATTACGTCACTTTGTCCTCGAGACGGAGTTTGTGATAGATTCGTTTTATCTCCTGTTTTGTTTTCGGTCGCTCGTGCCCTCGCATTAGCGGAGCTTGCTAGAGTGAAAAGCTTAAATATTGCTAAATTTTAATACATAGGCATTTCTTTGAATATGATTCTTCACCTAAATATTTTACAATCCCTGTAATCTACAATGAAAAAACTTCCGATATTCGTTGCATTCTGGGTTACAGTAGGTTCGATTTTTTTATCCACGCAGGGGGAGGGGAAATGACAAATTGTTGAGCGAGAAAGTTTAGGGGAGGCCACTCCCACTGGTTGTTGATGTTCGGATCGAGGGTGCCAGCTCAGGTGTCGTCCTCGTCATTTGAATGCGGTTGAGAATTAAGAACTGCGTTCCAGCACAGCTCTTGTGTTGATTCAAAATAGGACGTGAATAAAATTAACCCTAACTGACAATAAAACCAAAAATTCTTTTAACTTATGTAAACAATAATCAATGTTAACCCGTAATATTTCTTTTTTATTTGGTGAGGTACGTTATCACATAAGGTATGATAGAATTTTTTACAATGAAATATATTCTATATGCATATTTATCTTTATACAGCAAACTTACGCTCAAAAGAAGAAGACAAGGATTACAGAAATCGTACCTGCCTATAGTAAAGTGGACTCTGACGTGGCTAATTTTTGACTAATGACTGCACTCTCGGTGGCGAATCTTAAAACTTAGGGATTCTCTTGGAAAAACTATGACAAATAGGGGGGGAATGTTCAATTTCAAAAGTGTCGACGTCAACATTTTCGCATAAAATTATAATATATGTTGTATATCTCTATTAAGCCAATAATTTTGTTAGAGCCCTGAAATACAAATGCCACGGCGTCCAATCACCGACAAGATTACGACACCGAACGAATGCAGAAGTGTGAAATTTTAGACAGATGCTAAAGTCAATTAATAAAATCCAGGTTAAACCGGAGGTGAAAAAAATCTGAATAACCGAACCCGGTTATTTTCGGAATAACCGCCATCCCTATTTCTGAGTAGAGATGACAGTTATAATCGCTCAATATAACCGGTTTTCGGTTTTTTTATATAAAAAAAAACCAACCGACGTTTGTAGACAAATTTTTTTAGTAATATCGTTTTTACAGGAAAACAATCCATTGGCCAATATTTATCTGTTCAAAAAGACTCTTTCAGTAATCCGTCAACTAACAAACGCCTCGAAGAAGCGATTGTCGTTGATTGGCCTAAGATGATGAAATTCATATCTTCATGACTTGGTAAATTTTAGTCTAATCGAACCTAAAATCGAGCCTATCTTTCGATCCGGTTTTTTTTTACCCGGTTATTCCGCTTAACAAAATAACAGGGACAAAAATATAACATAAAAACCGGTTAACTGAAACAAAAATAACCTGTTTTCGGCTAAAACTGGGAGGTTTTTCCATCCCTACTTCGGAGGTCTTAAAACCCCGATTAAATGCAAAAGGCAGGTGGTGTCGATTTTGTCCACTCACTTGTTTTTTAGTTTGTCCATTTGACATCACATTTTAATGAGCTGAAAATACACAAAAATCAACAAATTTTTTAAAAAAAATCAAAATACACTATTTTGCAGAGAATTAAATTCCGTTTCAAATAATATTAAACATTTTGCGAACGCGTTTTATTTTTGGCTTGCTTTTTTAAATTCGGAAGAAAAAAATAGTTTTCGAGATAAAATCTTCAACTCTTTGAGGACGGCCGCACGCTCGACGCTACCAATCAGCTGACACGCCCACGTGACAGTCGTCCTCAAAGGGTTAACTTCCAACATTCGCCACTATTATCACCTTGCCAGTGTATCCCGAGTTCAGCTCGTGCATAGAGTTATGGCATTTTTACACTTATAATCTTAAATGAAGTCATTCTTAGATACAAAAATGGCCGTTAATCCGTTCTAATCTCAGGTGTTCTGTGGGCTTATCATACGGACAAAAATACAGTCAACGCAACCACCAACTCAACTGCATCTCCAAAGCGGGGGTTTACTCGCGAACAGTAAAACCGACAGTAAGCTGTCGCTGTCAAGTTCGGACAGAGACTTGCCGTGGCCCGGTTGCATATTTACAAACCCTACCCTGATAGAACTGAGGCAGAAAATCGGACAATGTGATTGGTTCGCTTCGCCGAGAGCCAATGACGTCGTTCTTTGCTCTCGTACGGAAATTATAACAAAACAAGCGATTGAATGTGGACTTTGAATTAGTTTAGGTTTCCGTTGCTTGGATTTCGCGAATTTTGTTCTACGATACGCACCTACGTAGCAATTTTATTTAGTCTAGCGATTATCCTTTTTTTCGTTTTATTATTATTGGCCTTAATAATAATAATTAATAATAATTTTACTATTATTTGGCATTAATTATAGTTAGATTAGTTGACTTCGAAACATCAAATGAACTATTTTCACTGGAATGACGTAAAAAAAACCCAACAACATTAACCTGTTAGTTAATACCCTTCAAACAAAGTTGTTATCATTAGACTTTTCATTAGTATAATTTCTTACAGTGTGTGATGTTTTATTTTTTATGATATTTTAAATAATAATTTCATTTTTAAAAATATTACAACCCACGGAAGAATGTTTTCTGTGCTCAACTGTGGGAAAAAGGAGAAAAGTAGGACGACTCTTGTTTTGTTATGATTGCCGTACACTACGTGCGAGAGCTGAAAACGACGTCACTGCCCCTCGTAGCCAATGGTATTGGCCGATTTCCTGCCTCAGTTCTATCAGGGTAGGGTTTGTAAATATGCGGCCCGGTTAAAACTTTTATGATTCTGCGCATGCGTCATCTCTTACTGTCGGTTTCACTGTTCGCGTGTAAACCTCGCTGATCCCAATTTCGACCGAACTAGGGTTGCCAGAGTTGGGTAAGGAGTTGGTAGCAGTTTTTATTTTCCGACCGTCAGAAATAGAACTCTATCCTTATATTTGGCGAAAACCTTATTCGTGGTTGTTTGTTGTTTTCGCTTATTTTGATTCTATACACGTTATTCACCTTCCAGCGGGCGCGCCTGCACAAATTTTACGACATATCGTGCATCGTATCACATAAATACATCGTGCTGTTTCACAAAAATAAATGCAACTTTTATTTATGTTATCTTTATTTATTAGCTTAATGGTAAACAAAGATTTTATAAATAAAAATTGCACTTAAATTTATAAAAGAACGATGTAAATATGTGATACGATGCACAATGCAAGTATCTTTTGAAAATGCGCGCCCGTTGGAAGATTAATAAAGAGGATGGACAGAAATATGAGGCAATGCATATCAGTTCGGGAACTTCATGGGAGCCGCCATCTTTGAGTAGGACGTTGTGTGTTATGACGAAAGCAAATCAACAATTTATCTGATTGGTTCAGATACAAGTTTGGGTCAACTCTGTCGCGAGAAATCGACAGGGTTGAGTGCATTTTCCTCAACCCCAACTTCCATATCAGACGGCAGATTAAACTCAATTCTCAAGTTTTGAGTTGAACGTACGGTTGAGTTGAGGGTTGGGTTGGCAAATTTTTGCTCGTGTGATATGGCTCTTAGTTACATCAATACGACAAAACCTTCCCAAAACTGAAGGGAGTCATCTAATTAGATGGTGCATAATTCTGCACTGTTAAGTAGTTAATGCCGCGTTGAATTTTAGATAAAAACGCATGCAACTGTACTTACTACTACTAGACATGATTTCCAACCTTTCCTTGTTCGAAGAAAAGTTGGCGGTATAAAGATATACAGTCAACCAAAAAAGTATTCGGACACTTGAACGAAAAAAAATTGAAGTCGATTATTTCTGTTATTTTTGGGAATAACTATAACTTTTTGTAGTATCTTATGAAACGTACTACTAGACATAATTGCAGAAAAAAGTAGCTGAATAAATTAAATAATTACACGACTTTTACAACTTTCATTACCAATAAGGTGAAAAAAAATGTCAAAAAAGTATTCGGACAGTGAGAGAAATTGAAGTCTTTTGGCGATAAATCAAAAGAAATAAAATGCTTACATGCTTTAAGAAACGGCAGCCCTTTGATTAATCAGTCCTAACAATAAAAATCGGAAAGTGTTTGTATCGTGAAACATGGGTCGAAAGAAACCCGAAATTAGAATTGAAATGAAAAAACTCATTGTAGATCACTATAAAAGTGGAAAATCTATTCGAAAAGTAAGTGATATTTTAAAAATAAGTAAATCAATAGTACTTAGTATAATTTCTAAATACAGGAAAACTGGTGCTGTAGAAAATAAAGCACGGACAGGACGGCCAGCAATTTTCACACCTCGTGAGCAGAGGTGGTTTGTTTAAAAAAATCACTATCAATTCGAAGATAAGTGCTGTTAAATTAACGCTTGAAGCTAGAAAACGTTTCGGGAAAATATCCCATCCTGAAACTGTAAGAAACATATTGAGGAATAATGACTTTCATGCTCGAGTTGCTAGAAGGAAACCGTTTATTAGTAGAGTGAACCAGAAGGAGAGATTGAAATTTGCTAGATGTTATTTAAAAAAAAACCTAAAGAGTTTTGGGAGTTTGTAATTTTTGTTGACGAAAGTAAATTTAATGTTTTTGGTTCAAATGGAAAGCAAAAGGTATGGAGAAGGCTTAACACTGAGCTTAAACTAAGAAATCTTCGTGCTACAGTAAAACATGGCGTCGGCAGTCATTTTGTCTGGGGTTGCATGAGTAGCTTTGGAACAGGAAACCTAGAATTAATTGACAGCAAAGTCAATAAATATGGTTACTTAGACATTCTTAAAAGAAATATAAGACAAAGTGCTCAAAAAATGGGAATTTTGGCCAATTTTAAACTCTATCAAGACAACGATCCGAAGCATACGTCCCATATTTGTAGACTATGGGCTCTCTATCATTGTCCTATGTCCATTAAAACGCCAGCCCAAAGTCCTGACCTTAATCCTATAGAACATTTATGGGATAATATACAACGACGTTTGCATGAAAGTAATATTACGAGCAAAAATATCCTGAAAGAAAAACTAATTGAAGCATGGAGAAATATTGATCCCAATACATGCAAGAAATTAGTCAATTCAATGCCAAGTAGATTGAAAGAAGTAATAAAAAACAAGGGTCGGCCAACAAAATACTAAAATAGTGCTTTCAAGTAGTAAAAGTATTTTTTGTTAATTAATTTATAAGTGTCCGAATACTTTTTTTGGACTGAAAATCTATTGTAAAAGTATTATAGCGTTAATTATACTTTAATTTTTAAGTTTAAGAAAACTATTTCAGTAGCATATGTATTTTCACACCTTGTAGGATATGAAGACATGATTCTTTTTGCAATATATTGTTTTAATATTTTTTATTTGATGAATAAAGTGTTATTCATGTTGGTGTCCGAATACTTTTTTGGATGACTGTAGGTATGAAAGCAGTTAGAATTTCAAAGAAAATATACAAGATTGATACACGCACAGTAGCGTAATATTCATTATTATATAACCGGATTTATCCGCTGAGCCAGCTTATAATGAGAAAATCCTGATACGGGAAAAGAAAATCCTGCAGCTGCCGACCCATTTTAAACAAATTGCCGTCCTTTAATGGGTTCTCGCAGCAGAAATGACTTCTATTAATCTATTTTCGAATCCCAAAACGGTGGAATAATTGCGGCAAAACCACTAAAAAATAATTCTTGTGGGAAGAGACATTTTCTCTTATCGTTTTGAATCATTCGAGATCGTAACCTTCGCTCTCATTTATTTCCTTTCTTTTAGAAACCACGAGATAATTAAATTCAGTAAAATTTCATTCACTTCAAGAAGAAAATGAAAGGAATTAATTTCCATAGGAACGGGATGGTTAGATTTTGACGCAAGAATTGCAAATAAAGGAACCGTGTTTCGGGACGATTTTATCGCAGAAAATAAATTCAAAATGCTAATCTGAGTTAAGTCCTTTTTGTTAGTGTTGGGAATTAACTACCAGAAGAAAAAAATTCCAATAAAGAAAGTAGCCTTCTCAGTCACTGTTTGTTTTATAGGTAGAGATCTTGATGTTCTATTTTCATGGAAATCGATTCTAATTAAACTTCAAAACTTTAATTACGCAAAAAAATCTTTTCGTGATTTTGTGTATAGAGGAATTACTTCTACAACTATTCCTCATTCCTTTCACTAACTGTTTGAATTGCAGATATATTCTTAACTTTGCAAATGTATTTTCTACCTTTATTTTAGTTCCCAATCAAAGATTTGTGCTTAATATAATAACTATCTAATACGAATGCGTTGAAGTTGAAAATCCTACGTTTGTTGGTTGAAAATTGAAGTAATATGATTTTATTTTATTATAAATTTGTTTCATGTCTGTGAGGATGGAATTTCTGTTGTCGCTTTTTGCAATCACTTTCTGAAGTGCTAGAGTTTTGATATTTTGTAAAACTTAAGTGTTCTCGATGACATACACTATTTTAAAATATTAGAACTCAATCATCAGTTGTTTAATTAATTGAATTAAATTAAATTTTGTTTCATACGCCTCACCACCTGGTAGTAAATTTAAGAACAAATCATTTCAAAATCTACATTTATAATAATTAAATATAAATTAAAGACTAAAAGTACAATGCCATATCAATTTGAAACAAGGAAAATACCTCGAATTCAATAGGAAATTTTAATTTAATTTGAGAAAGATAAATATAGTTCAAATTTCAAGAGAAGTAAAAATCAATTTTGCAAATAGAAGCAAAATATCACCTTTTCTAACTCCTTATCAAAAGAGGAAGAAAATACTCAATTTTTGCATTCAAAGAGGGAAATATTCAATTCGAAATTCAAAGAGGAAGAAAATACTCACAATTTTGAAATTCAAGAGGAAGAAAATAACTCCAATCTTTTGAAATTATCAAAGAGGAAGAATACAATCTGAATTCATACCCAATTTTCTTTGAAATTTCAAAGAGTGAAGAACAATAACTAATTTTTTGAAATTTCAAAGAGGAAGAAAATACAATTTTTATTTTTTCGAAATTTCAAAGAGGAAGAAATAGATTACCAATTTTTTTTGAAATTTCAAAGAGGAAGAAAATACTCTCAATCTTTCGAAATTTCAAAGAGGGAAGAAAACACTCTAATTTTCGAAACTTCAAAGAGGAAGAAAATACCAATTTTTTCTGAAAGTTCGAGGAAGAAAAATACTCTTTTCTAAATTGCTCAAAGAGGAAGAAAAATACTTCTAATTCTTCGAAATTTCAAAGAGGGAAGAAAATACTAATTTTTCGAAATTCAAAGAGGAAGAAAATATCATCTTTTGAAATTTCAAAGAGGGAAGAAAATACTCAATTTTTTGAAATTTCAAAGAGGAAGTGAAACACTTAATTCAATTTTCATATGATAATAATCTTTCGAAAACTGATGAAGAAAATACTCAACTTTTGAAATTCTCAAAGAGGAAGAAAATATCATTTTCGAAATTTCAAAGAGAAGAAAATACCACCTTTTCGAAATTTCAAAGAGGAAGAAAATATCTCAACTTTTGAAATTTCAAAGTGAGAAAAATACTAATTTTCGAAATTTCAAAGAGGAAGAACACTCAATTTTGAAATTCAAAGAGGAAGAAAATACTCATTTTCGAAATTTCAAAGAGGAAGAAATATTCATTCTTTCTTCGAATTCAAAGCCTTTCGAACAAGGAAGAAAATTGACACTTTTGAAATCCAAGAGGAAGAAAATACTCAATTTTCGAAATCTCAAGAGAAGAAAATACACATTTTCTGGAAATTCAAAGAGGAAGAAAATACTCAATTTTTCGAAATTCAAAGAGGAAGAAAATACTCATTTTTCGAAAATTCCAAAGAGGAAGAATAATTACTCTAATTTTTCGTAATCAAAGAGGAAGTAGTAACACTCAATTTTGAAATCTTAAAGAGGATAATAATTTTGAATTAAAGCGGAACCCAATTTTTCGAAATTTCAAAGAGAAGAAAACTCACCAATTTTTTCGAAATTTCAAAGAGGAATTACATCTATTTTTTCTGGAAATTCAAAGAGGAAAGGTAACATCAATTTCGAAATTTCAAAGAGGAAGAAAACTACTGAATCTTTTCGGAAATTCCAAAAGGGAAGAAAATAATCAATTTTTTTTCAGAATTCAAAAAGGAAATAAAATACTCAATTTGGTCTTTAAAATTTCAAAGAGGAAGAAAATACATATTTTTCGAAATTGCTAAGAGGAAGAAAATACCCAACTTTCGGAAATCTCCCAAAGAGGAAGAAAATACCTAATTTTCGAAATCAAAAAAAAAGGAAGAAAAACTAATCTTTTTCGAAATTTCAAGAGGAAGAAAAGTCATCAATTTTGAAATTCAAAGAGGAAGAAAAAATATTACACTAATTTCAGAAATCTAAAGAGAAGAAAACAATTTCTAATTAATGTGGTTCGAAACTGTTCTAAAGAGGAAGAAAATAATCAATTTTTCGAAATTTCAAAGAGAATAGTAAATAATTAATTTTTCGAAATTCAAAGAGAGAAGAAAATACCATCTTCGAAATCGCAAAGAGGGAAGAAAATACCAATTTTTCAGCAATCAAAGAGGAAGAAATATAATTTCTGAAATTGCAAAGAGGAAGATAGTAACTACTCAACTTTTCTGAAAGTTTCAAAGAGGAAGAAAATACTCAATTTTCAGCAAATTCAAAGTAGAAGAAAATACCTCAATTTTCTGAAATTAAAAGAGGAAGAAAATACATCAATTTCTGAAATGTCAGAGAGGAAGAAAATAATCAATTTTTTCGAATATTCCAAAGAGGAAGAAAACACTAATTTGCTTGAAATTTCAAAGAGAAGAAAATACCTTACTTCGAATTTTCAAAGAGGAAGAGAGAATAACTGTTCTTTCGAAATTCAAGAGAAGAAAATACCAATCTTTTTCAGAATTTCCAAAGAGAGAAGAAATTCATCCTTCTTGAAATCCCAGTGAAGAAAATTTTATCAAAAGAAGAAATTCTTTCGAAATTCAAAGAGGAAGAAAATACTTCAATTTCTAACAAGATGTTAAATTTTAAAAGAGGAGAAAATATCACTTTCTTTGAAATTTCAAAGAGGAAGAAAATACTTCAATTTTTTCAGACAATCAAAGAGGAAGAAAATATCTCAATTCTTTCGAAATTTCAAAGAGAAGAAAATATCAACTTTCTGAAATCTAAGAGGAAGAAACATCTCAATCTTTTCAGCGAATTAGAGGAAGAAAATACTCACCTTTTCGGAAATTTCAAAGAGGAAGAAACATCAATTTTTCTTCGATCTGAAAGAGGAAGAAAATACTCCAATTTTTCGAATTCAAAGAGGAGATGATTTAAAATTTCAAAAATAAGAATCTCACCTTTTGAAATTTCTAAAAGATAGTAGGTAAATTGAATTTTTGAAATTTCAAAGAGGAAGAAAATATAATTTCGATAGGGAAAATCACTTTTTCAGATTTCAAAAGGAAGAAAATACCAATTTATGAAATTTCAAAGAGGAAGAAAACATATCTATTTTTCGAAATTTCAAAGAGGAAGAAAATATCAATTTTGAAATTTCAAAGGGGAAGAAAATACTCAATTTTTCGAAATTTCAAAGAGGAAGAAAATACTCAATTTTTCGCAACCCAAAACGGATATTTGTGAATTTTTTTCATTTATTGTAGGAGCATGTGGTCTTGTGTTTATATCATATATTAAAAAACTTCAGAAATATCCGTTATTGGTTACGAAAAACTGAGTATTTTCTTCCTCTTTGAAATTTCAAAAAAATTGATTCGGTGATCCTAATTCTTAAGAAAGCCAATTTTCAAGAATAAGTGGAGGCCGCTGTGGCCTAGTGCTAGGATCCTGGTTTAGGGGCAGGAGAATTCCAGGCTTAAAACCGGATCCCACCGAAGATCCGCCGTGTATGTGGGCCTGCTGCACGTTAGGAGGCCAAACGACCCCCCCCCCCGCCTGTGCGGCGCGGAGGCTTGGAGGATCTGCCAGCTCAGGTGTCACCCTCGTCATCTGACCGTGGTTCAAAATTGCGAGGTCCGTAACAAAATAGCCCTCGTGTTGCTTCAAAACGGGACGTTAATATAGCTAAACTTTAAAAAAATGAGTGTGAGCTTCTCCCTATTAAAGCGAGACTTTTATAGTAGATTTTGAGTTCTATGAAACATTTTTCTCTGCATTTTAGCATACATATATTTATTTGCTTATATCTTATTTAGCATCAGTTGCAATAATTCAAGGAGACTTACGTTATTTTAAATCGATAAATAATAATATGAAAGATTAAATTTGAAATATGATTCACTTGGAAAAAAAGTTTTACAATATGATATTTTATTTAATTTGACGAGTTCAAGGGGCCTATTCTGGTACCCCGGGTGGGGTGGGGGAACGGCATTTTTTCCATTTGTAAACGTCGGAAAAAGTGACGTCTCCCAACCCAACCGGGGGTACCAGAATAGACCCGCAAATCACGTTCGTTTAAAAATTAGAAAAATGATATCACATTTTCAGTATTTTTCGCTGGAGAGTTATGTATCAGTGAGCCAAGTAACGGGGATAAACCTAAACAGACAAACCTCTAACGCTCTTCCTGTAAAATTCTAGTATCTCGAATCGTGTCGGTTTTCTTTTAAGTCAGTGGTTCCCAACCTGTGGTACTCGTAACCATGGGGGTGCGCGGCGGACCAGTTAGGCTAGGAGAAAGTAATATTGGTAATGGCGGAAAACGCAAGACATAAGGGATTGAAAAAAACAGCTATAGAATTTTGTTTCACTATGTTCGTGCGGAAAATGAAAGTTATGGCCGTCCGAAAGCCTCCCGAGTAGCAGTGGAAGAAAAGTACTAAGAAGCAACACAATATTCAATACTTTTCACGAACACAGAGTTCGCTGAAATAATCTACTCGTGAAATGCGTATATTAATCCTTTGCACTCCGAAAAGTTATAATTAGATGCATTATTATTCACTGATTAACAAGAGCTCATATTATTGCTTTGGAACGTAAGAAATATGTTTGTGTAAGTTCATTTTTCCTAAAAAATTCTTCTACAACTTTGTAGTTGATTTTTTAACCATCGAAATAAACCAGCGGGAGTGTTCTCCCCTAAACTTTCTCGTATACTTCCCCAAAAATATGCCGTTTCTCCTTCCCCGCGTGGCTAAAAAAATTCGAACCTACTGTTATCCAGAATCCAATGACTATCAGAAGGTTTTTCATTATAGTGATTGAAAACTATCTGGGTAAAGAATCAAATTCAAAGTGATGCCTGCCGATTAAAACGCATATCTATCGCACACTGCTAGGTTTCACTCTTGCCGTCTCAAGGACAAACTGACGTAATTCGCTCCTTTCGTCTGCACAGAAGATTGCTTCTAATACGCATGCGCGTGGAGACAACGGATTGGTTTCAATAGTAAATTATACAGACCGATAGACAGTCAACCCTTTGACAGATTTGACCCAAAATTTTACACGGACCTACATTCATGACGATAAAACTGTGTACCAAATTTTATCCATCTAGCTATTCAAGTTTTTGAGTTATAGCGTTCACACGACTTCGGACATACAGACAGACAGACTTACCGTTGACGGATTTTGTCCAAAATTTGATAGAAACCTACAGATTATGTTTAAAGACCACATACCAAATTTCATCCCCGTAGCTCTAATAGTTTTCGAGTTATCGTGTTCACAGACACACAGACAGACAGACATGATTCCCAAATTGTGTTTTTCGGACTCGGGGAGGTCTAAAACGTAGAGATCCGTCAAAATCTCGAGTTCGAATTTTTTGACGATTACAATACTTTCCCTTTGTATACTTCGTATACGAGAAAGTAAAAAAACTTCAAAATGATGCACCGTCTAGAATGACGCCTAAAACGCGACATCGGAGTGCAAAGGGTTAATAACAAAATCGCAAGCAGCACCACCTATCTCAATTTTTTGAAATTTCAAAAAGGAAGAAAATACTCAATTTTTCGCAACCAATAAGGAATATTTCTGTATTTTTTAACTTCTGATGTAAACATACGACCACATATTCCTACCAGACGTGAAAAAAATGCCGAAATATCCTTTATTGGTTGCGAAAAATTGAGTATTTTCTTCCTTTTTAAAATTTCAAAAAATTGAGGTAGGTGGTGTTGCTTGCTAAGTGACGATATATCGCATTAAGCTTAAAACAGCTGAACACAGGCAAGATGATACCTGTCTTCATTTGAACCTCATTTTATAAAACTCGGCTCCATGAAACGAGCTCAAGGATTGCATTGAAATTCTCTTCCATTCGAATAGTTTATTATCATAATTAGTAGCTGTCGTCCCTCATTATACGTTAAAGCGCAATCATTTCAATGCTTCTTTCATGTGTTAGGACGTCGGACTGATAGCATTATAAACCAGTGGGAGTGGCTTCCCCTAAACAGTCTCGTATACTTTTCAAACATTTGTCATTTCCCTTCCCCCTGCGTTGATAAAAAGTTCTAACCAACTGTAACCCAGAATGCAATGACTATCAGAAGGTTTTTCATTGTAGATTATAGTGATAGTAAAATATTGAAGTGAAGAATCATATTCAAAAAGATGCGTATGTATTAAAACTTAGCAATATTTTTTTTTTTATCAAACTCTAGCAATGCAAGTTCCGCGTGCGGAGAAGAAAACAGGAGAATATCCTGCTCGCTGAATAGCTTGCGCATGCGCAGAGATTGCTTCCAGTACGCAAGTAAAACGAGACGTCCTAAATGTTTGCTTCCTTACAAAATCTCGCCGCCAGAATTGGTTTTTGGCAAACTGCGAAGTTTTCGGAGTGTCCCTTCTTTGCACAGGCATTTCTACCAGTACGCATGCGCATGGAGTTGAACAAGTATGCGATTATACAGACCGACAGAAAGTCAGCCCGTTGACGGATTTGGCCCAAAATTTTATACGGACCTACATTCATGACGATAAAACCGTGTACCAAATTTTATCCATCTAGATATTCAAGTTTTTGAGTTATAGTGTTCGCATGACCTCGAACATACAGACAGACAGACTTCCCGTTGACGGATTTTGTCCAAAATTTGATAGAAACCTACAAATTATGTTTAAAGACCACATACCAAATTTCATCCGCGTAGCTCTAATAGTTTTCGAGTTATCGTGTTCACAGACATACAGACAGACAGACACACAGACAGACATAATTCCCAAATTGTGTTTTTCGGACTCAGGGAGGTCTAAAACGTAGAGATTCGTCAAAAACTCGAGTTCTAATTTTTTGACGATTACAATACTTTCCCTTTGTACGACTTACTTTGTAATACTTTCCCTTTCCTCGTGTACGAGAAAGTAAAAATGGAATAAAATATAAAATCAAAAATAAATCCTACAAAGTTATTAAGTTAATTCGAATCGTTTGACTCTTAAGCTAACGAAACTCGTAACATATTATCAATAAAAATTTCTTTTCGGGAACGCATGGTTGGCG
>BGPR01034969.1:0-16204 GCA_013235015.1 Araneus ventricosus
GCCATCATCCCGTGATAACCTGAGAGTTGCTCTGGTCAATTTTCCAGTGATACTCTAATTTGCTTTGCTCTTTCCTTCCTCCCCAAAGATTCTAGTACGATGAATTTTGAATCATCCTGTATAGGGTGAAGTGGGGAAATTGGGAACAAGTGGTAATTGGGAATGGTGACTGGTGGAGAACACGAGGCCCTAGCGAACTGAAAGCATGTGCTTGGCTAAGACACTCTAGAGGAAAGAAAACACTTTTCTACTTTTTTCAATGTTATTTATTAACGTATGCTACCTTAATCAAAATCCATGTTCTAAAAAAAATCTTAAATAAAATTCTTAAGTTTCAATTTTCGCTCTCTACGCTCGGTTATATATGCAAGTCATTGCTAAATTACATTTCTTAGATCTGTATGATATAACGATTACGAAGAAAGTTCAATTTTTACTTTTGGATTTCACCTTGGAGGAACAGGTTATGTTCTTAATTACCTTGACAATTTCTTTACTAAAAGTGGTAGTTGGGAATAGGTTTAATGTGACAAAACCCATATTTTGATGTATATGGAATAATTTGTATTATTTATAAGAAGTTTTAAATCTAGAAACGGCTGGTGTTCTGTCCTGTCAGTAAAGTTCACTCTTTATGTCAAATTAATAACTGACATTTTAAAACAGTTTATCATGTGATCTATGTATTGCTTTTTACGTATAATCCTTTGTTAATAAATGATATCGAAGCTGCTCTGACTTCAAGTATGGAAGAAAATAAGAAATTGCTATCGGTGAAGTAGAAAACGTGATACTGATGGAGGACTTGATGCTCAGAATTTGGCCCTTTCAACAAGAAATGGAAGCTTGGAGATGAAGGAAGTAATTTAATCCTTTAGGCTGTGGCAAGTATACTTACACCAAAGTCATGGATTTTGAGGTTATGTAAGTTCTCGCCAAATTTTTCGATGAAACAAAAGCCTAGATGTCTAATTTCGTCTCAAACCATAGCAAAGTGTCTTGATCACACAATAATTAATTTAATTAATTAACACAAATTCGAGCCATCCAATGTTGTAAATGAATTTATTTTCAAATTAATCTCTGCTCCCAAAGCTATTCTTCTTAATATACCACTACTAAAAAAAAATGGTCCTTTAAAGGGTTAACTGGAATCATCCACATGGTTGATTTTCAACAAATCTGTTTGTTGTGACTGATAACGTTGGAGTTGTAGAATGAAGGCGCATTATCTACACGTCTGGTGGGATTCAGTTGACAGTGGGTGAATTTGATATGGTGGCAGTGAGAACCACCCAATTTTGCTAAACTGTCATTTCATTTCTGCGGTGAATTATCAGTTTCAAATTCTGAGATTCAGTTAAAATCTATACGATCGCACTTTTGAAGTAAATTGTGACAGGATTATTTGGTTTCAGATACTGTGAATGTGGAAAGAAAAAATGAGTAGAATAATGAATAGAACGTCTGACTTCACGTGGAAAATTCACTTTCTACTATTAAATTGAACTATTTGTTTCTACCAATTTTAAGGTCTTACCATCTCCCTAGTGAGAGCTTCATACAGTTATTTCAGTTTCTATAAAGATTCATTTCCAACTTTTTTTCCGACTAAATTTGAGTAAAGAGCGGATTATAAATTGCACTCAAATTGAGTTAGTAAATGGTTACAATACTTATAACATATCCATGAAATAGGAAGATACCTTGCTGCAAATCATTCAATAAACACTAGCCTTGTAATAACTGGAAAAAAAGGCAATTGTGTAATTTGAGTCAATTAACAGTAGTTTCTAATCATTCTCAAATATAATCTCATCAAATCAATTCGTTACTGTGACCAGGCTGAAATACGTTTCCATTTATCCCGCAGTCCTGGGATAATTGGGAACATAAAGGAAAAAAGAACGCTCCTAGAAGTGGGGTTAATTAATTAATAAATTATTTTTGAAAGGAAACATTGTTTAATGAACCATGAAGAATTTTTATGCCCTTACAAAAAAAAAAAGACCTCCTCCATCGCATGCCTCATACTTTAAAAGTGAAAAAATGGTAGAGTCTGCAAATTTCAACTGACCCTACCATATGAAAATTCCATTTCTTGCATTGCTAACCCTGTATGTTCCGTATCTACTTTCACAATAATTTGTATTTTAGATTTATTTCGTATATATTAATTTATTTATATAAAACAATACAACGACTCCCAACACTTATTATTTTAGTCGAATTGATAAAATAATACCCCTGGGCCCCACCAGTTTTGAAGCGGGGAAAACTTTATTCTCCCAATGTTTCCACTGAATCAAGTAAAGTCTATTTCATTGTCTTTTCGTTTTCCAACCCTCGGGTTATCTCCCCTGTTTGAGTAGCACTCATCACGAGGAGCTGAGATCCCAGACGACCGCTATCTGCATTGTCCCCATCGCATGTTTTTGTTTGGCTCGAGATAAAAGCTTTCCCGCCAATACTTGGGCTCAAACGAATTCGTTCAATGGAGACACGACGTGCTACTTCTCTCACAATGGAATTCAGGGAGACTTTGGGATATTTTTTAGCTGTGGAGATATGCTTTTATACAGAAGTCTTTTTCAGTCACTCATTTCCGATGTTGATTGTTTTGATTTCTTATTTAAAGTATGGAAGAGTGCTGAAATTCTGATGATAAAAAGCACGATCATGCTTTTTCAAAATTGACACTATTCTCACAATGTAATTCAAGGAGACTTTGGGACATTTTTTAGCTGTGGAAATATGTTTTTATACAGATTATTTTTCGGTTATTATTTTTTCATATTGAATGTTTTGTTTTTTATTTAAAGTGTGGAGGAGTGCTGAAATTCTGTTTCTGAAAGACGTGCTCATGCTCTAAAAAACTCGTTTTTATATTTTCTCTTAAATAAATAATATGCTATCGTGTCTAGCTGAAGAGAATCCTGCAAAAGGTCAATCCTGAGAACTCTTTTCGGTGGATATGCATTATTTATATAACTTGTTAAATTTTTCTAAACAAGTTTTATTTACTGTTATTTCACAAATATTAGAACTCTCATTCCATTTTTTACACATTTTTTAATGCACTAGAATTCCGAAACTTTGTACAGTTGTTTGCTATGACAATACGCCGTTTCAATATTTTCAGAACTTAATTATTGTTAATCGATTAATTTTAGTTAAATTTTGATTCCTTATGAGCTGCCCAGTCTGACTTTTAATTTGAGAAAAAAAAATTGTTTGAAACCTTGCACCACCAAACCCACGAGGTCTCAAGGCCTCGAAATATTTTTTGTATTATTTTCAGGATAATTTAATTTTGTGATTTCATTTGATTTACAAGAGCCACATACTCAAACACGTTCAAATTAAAATCAAGTTTCGTTTAAATTTTAGGACTATATTTTTGAGCCGGTCATTCACGACAGCTCCACTCCGCGCTAATTCATCCATTACCTGTCATTTTTATTTCCATCTTCTCAGATTTCTTCGGTGAACCACGCACCCCAAGTCTCCGCTAATTCCTGTGAGGCGGCGGTGGCCGAGTGGTAAGATCCCGGCTTCAGGGCCGGTGGTTCCAGGTTCGAAACCCGATTCCACCGAAGATCCGTCGTGTATTGGGCCTGTTGCACACTAAATCATACGTAGGGGGGCAAGCGTCCACCCGTTAGTGTGGCGCAGAAATTAGGAGAGGGAGTGTCAGCTCAGGTGTCCTCATCTGACTGCGGTTCGAAATTACGAAATCCGCCCCAAAAAGATCAAAAGTTACGAGATCAGCTTCCCTTAAAGCGAGGCTTCAATCTACCCAATGCATTGTTCTTTTCGCTTGCCTCTTTCAAGGTCCCTCTGAAGCGAGACTTTAAACTCCAGCGTTTACACTCCGATTTCAGTCCAGACGGAATTCCACCACAAACCATTTGACTGATTTCCATAGATTTTTATGGCTTTTTCCTTCTCCTGTTCCAAAATAATCAGTTTATCTGTGAAGTGAATGGCCGGCTTTAGATATCCAGCCTTCCACTCCAATTCTGACCGGTTTTTCATATTGTGAAGATTCCAGAACAGCTGCTAAAATCGGCCCCGTCAAAGTAGCCACCTGGACGGTCGGAAAACTCCACAAAGGAGAATTCGCACAAAGAGCTTTTTTTCACTCAATATCTAGTGACACTTGGCACACAAAGCCTTTTCGGAACTCCCAATTAAGAAAGAGTGATGGATGTCCGTTCTCAGTTGAACTGAGACGAGACTATCCATAGACCAGACCGATAATAGCCAAGACTGTCACTGGACATAAATCAATCGCCTGGTGAAAAGAAGACCTCATTGGTGGACATCACCGAATTGTCAGCCAACCCTCACGAATTGGGCGGAAAACCTCACGTGTTGGGCGGACCTCGTTCCTGGGAAAACGAGGATTTAAGCTGCGGCAAGAAAGAAAAGGAGATACTTGATTTTCGATCGGCGATCACTTATTGATCGGATTCCGATCATAGCATCGTGTTTCGAGTGCTGGATCTTCGGATCGGTTTTAGAAATAACTGGGTCCCGTGCGGCCAGTTGTGTAGCTGAGAGAAGCAGAGTTAAGAAACTGTACGCTTCTGTTTAACTGTTTCGAGTTTTATGTTCGAACTGTTCGAGTTTTATTCGAGATGAGCGGATGCTCATGAGGACTTATTGAACTTTCAATAGATTTTAAGGAGAGCCGTTGCTCTGCGTGACTGTTATTTCTACCTGCAGAGGCTATCTCAAACACCATCCTGTAATTTTACTCATGTCTATAATATTCTGTACATAAATTATTGCTTATTTTGTAATCTATAATAACCAAGATACTTCGAGTAACTTTAAAATAAAAATTATCAGAATTGATACTAGTCTAGCTGTTGATTCACGCTACCCGTGGTCTCACGAAGTCACAATATTGAAGCCCGTTTTTGGCGCTAAACGGCAGTGGATTTTTTTGCATGCTTTCAAATTTGCCTGCAGGTCATTGGGATCCGATTTGTTTTGAACTTGGTTGAATGAGTCATAAATCAACGATCTTAGAAACCTTCGTATATGAGTATTAAGATTGTGTTAAAAAAGTTTTGTAAATTATTTACTACTTTGTTATAAGTTCAAATTTTATTTTATTGGTTTATTTAATCAAGCGAGATACTGGAACTAATTCTCTTGAAGGTGACAGGCAATTAAGAATCTTGTTATTCCCGCTTGTCATAATAATTGTAGCTTAAAAACTGCTTATATAGAAAATGAACAAAATCAATAAAAAATATCTGAGTTTGGAAGTTGGGGACGGGAGATGGGATATAGGCCCCTTTAGGGCTTAATCCGGCCAGTGGTGTAATCGCAAAATGAGCAGTGCTGGAACGCTCTAACCACGGTGACAAATATCACGCAGTTTTATGGACGTTTTCATAATTTTTTCTTATTTTATTTCTCGTGAAAAAAAGCAGTGTCGGAACGGCGTTCCGGCTCCACTACACCCCTGCCTATTTGTATTTCATTCCACAAAGTCTCGCCTTTCAATTTATGTAGCTTGTTTGGCGAACTGATTGATGTATCACGATAGGTAAAAATTCAAAGTGTTGTTTTCATATTCAATAAGCCACTCGGATATATGAAGGCAAGCCAATAAGTAGGTTACGAACCGATATGAGAGTTCGGGAATTAGTAGTAAATTGTTTCTAAATATGTCGATAGTTGTCAGCGAAATAAAACTGTATGATATTCATTTCGAATTTATGAGGTAACATTCGTACAAATACGTAGCTCCATTAAATATGGCGACTGCTCCCGAGGAATGAACGCTAGACGAGCAGCGAGATGTGTCTTGTGTGTTTCTTGTGGGTAAAAGAATTTGGGATTCTCAAAGAGTTTTGCTCTCTAGTTTTCTGAAACAGAGTAAAGCTGTGACTGCTACCTCCTACTGTTCCGTCGAAGCTTCGGGATGCAATTCAAAGAAAACGTCCAGGCCCATTGACTCGAGGAATCTTGTTCCATTACGACACACATTGCCAGGCCTCATATATCTTGATTAACCCAGGAGAAAATTGAAGAGTTTCGGTAGTTTTTCTTTAACATCCACCTTACAGCCCAGAATTACCTCAAAGCACCCCATCGGGGGGGGGGGGGACACCGCGAATTCACGGATGAGAGGCTTCTGTATAAGTAAGCAAGCTCTCGCCAACCCGATGACTCAATAATGGTGATAAGGCTCTTTGGGCCCACCTCCGAAGACAGAACGCCGCCCCATGCCCCCGTACCTGATTCCATTACAGCAACCGAACCGGTTGAATGGACATGGGACCACCTCCGAAAACAGGTCGTACGTCGGTAAAACGGGGGGTGTTGCATGAGTGCATGGGCTTAGGAAGGTCGGGGTGATGGCATGTTTGTGATTACCTCAAAGCAATTTGTCCCTTGTTTGGTGCGCTTAAATTGCACCCGGGCGGCAAGCGTTTCGCGATAGAGAAGAACGTGAGGTACAGCTGTCCAAAGACTTTTATTCAGCAGGTATTGGAAAACTAATAAAGAGATGGGATAAATATATCAATGTAAACGGAGATTATGTTGAGAAATTGACATGCTTTTCAAGTAAATGTCTTGGCTTCCCTTTTTTTCATTGGTTTCTGTAACACTGAATCACCCTCGGTCATCAATTTTTAACGTTTTGATCACTTGTGATGATCAAATACGATAGAAATGATCTCGACATAAAACCTATTTAAATCCGTTATAGTAGAGACTGATCTTACCTCATTTAACATCGATGAATCTCAGAAGCAAGTTTATCTACGTATCACACGTTTAATGACAAATGAAAATAACATATCTGCCAAATGGTCGGCTATTCATGCTGTACTTATTTCTATCCTACCACTTTTATTCACATTTTCCGGCTTAATCGATAAACATCAGATGTCATTCTGCATTAGTTACATAGAGTATTTATTTGTCATGATTATTTATCCACATAGTAATTACTGCTTATATGGATTTACTCTTCTAATTCATTCTGCTAAAGCTATCTTAGTTCATTCTTTTTCAAAAGGAATGAACAGTATTTACTTCATATATCCACCTACTTGCTCTGCAAATGTTACATTGATCTGGTGTTCTAAAAATAGAGATGCTTTGAATGATAGTTTTATTACAGTCTGAACTGCTCAAATAACACATTAATAAAGCAAACCAATTAAAATTAACGAAGTTTATCTTTTAGCGTCTGAATGTTATTTTTTATTTATGAATTAGTTAAAAGACATCAGTACTTGTGAATTCTGATTTTGAACTCGTAACCTTTTCTAGATGATTGCATGCTTCACCAGTTCAAGAATAATTTCACGTAGTCTTAGAGACTGAAAATGAAATTTCAGTTTCTATTTTTTTTTTTAATCTTGATTTCCTTTCTGAAAATTCAAATAATGAAAATGAATACCAGTTATAATATCGAAAAAATTGCATCAAATAATGAGTTTTTTCTATTAAAGTAGAGCTATGGTGTTATCACCATTTATATCTAATAACTTTCATAATAAAATATACAAAAGAATAGAATAAACAATTCAAATAAAATTCTAATCAAAACACATTCTGACGAAAGATACAAACAATAATGCATTCTTTTAGCGTTGTTCCAAAAAAATGTAAAAATAATATATTTTAAATGTAGCTATTTAAGTACATAAGAGCTTTTCAGCGTAAGCAATTATTTCATTTTCTTACGTTTATTACATATAATACTTCATTCCGCTAATTTCAGTGTAATTAAAATTAATATGAGTTATTCAGAGGGGTTGTGGTTTCAAGTGATTTTCAGATTCCATTCCTTCATTTCATCATCAGTTGAATTAATGCGACATTTCAAAACTATTTTCAAATTTAGTTCTCGATTTTTTAAGCTGGATACAAAATTTCCCGTACTAAACCAACGGCAGTGTTCTTCCCTGACCTTATATTATCATACTTATTCAATGCGGCCCCTTTTGTATTTAACTTCTAAATTATATTAGAGAGAATGGAGTATTTGTTTTGACGTATTCTCATTGACCAATTGGGTCCGAAATTGATATAAATCTAAAATGTTGGTGGCAAGACTACAAATAGTAGTAGGTTTTTATTTTCTAGCTTTTTGTGCTTTTGAGTCATCGTGTTCGCATACCCACGGACTGACAAACAAACAGGTGGTCTAACCGTAGATGATTTTAGTCCAACACATGCTTACAATTTTAGTGTAAATATCATGAACTAAAATTCTCCCATCTAGTCTGCTAGGTTTTAAGTTATCGCTTTTGCATCCACATAATTAGACAGATGAACAGACAGTCAATCCTTTGACGTATTTGGTCAAAAATCTTATATAGATATACTGTTCTAGCCCTAAAAGTCATATGCTGAATTTCATATGTCTTGTTTTTCGCGTTGGTGAAATATAATGTTCATATGCACAAGGGCGGATCCAGGAATCCGGTAAGGGAGGAGGCAACGGTGGGAAAAAATCTTTTCCATAATTTTAACTTTTTATTTTTAAGAATTACTCATGTGAATTAATTATTTTTAATTTTAACTTAATAATGTTTAATTAATTAATTTTTAATTGATTAAATTTATGGTGATTAAATTTTAATTTAATTAATACACTCTCACTTAAATTAAATTTAAATTTATTAAAATATGCAAGGGTGGATCTAGGAATCCGTGAGGGGATACTGTGGAAAAACTAATTTTCGGATTTGTAACTTTTACTCAAAAAGTTTCGTTCTCTTCACAAGATTGCCAGTTAGTCCCGGCCAATGTCCTTGAATTTTTCTTACTAAATATGTCAATCACAACTTCAACAATGGCTTTTCTATCTTTATGAATGTTAGTATAGGAAGCCCTCTGAGCCTCTCTGTCTCGTTGAACCGCATAAATAATTCTCGAGGCAATTTAAAGTACAAAAACTCTTTTCTGTTGTGCTTGTCATCACTAGCATCGTCCCAAATATTTGAAGAAGAATTATAACAGTCGGAAAGAAGGACCTATATCACACTCTTTCAGAGTTTTGTCTACGGTTTCCTAACAACATTTTCCCATTTTGCTCGCTGTATTTTGAATTCTGATTTTAACTGAAACTCCGAACTTTAAAAAAAACATTTTGTACTTCAAAGCTGCATGGATAATATCAATGTCGTTGGGGATTATCCTCTTCGATGGTATAGGTAAAATCACATAATAGTTTGGGTTAAGCATTAACTTAAGTTCGAAAATAAAATGATGAAATAGCAGCGGCTCGTCAGTTCAGAAACAAGCAGTGTTGCAAAATTTTCGTTGGTACTGGGCAGTGGCGTATTCGAAAAACTAAGCAGTGCCGAAACGCACTAACCTGAGTGACAAAAATCGCCCTGGTTGACGGAGATTTTAGTATTTCTTTTTCTTGTTTATTTCTCTTAAAGAAAAGCAGTGCCGGAATGGAGTTAATGTTCCACAACACTCCTGGTACTGGATTTTCCTGCTTAAAGACGTTTGAATAACATTCTAACCCGGCATAAAGCTATCTGCTTTGAAAGTAGTGAAAATATGATGTTTTGAAGATATACAACGTTATTTTTTTCTTAGCTCTAATGAAGCTATTAGCACAAAATACCCTAGCCTACAGTATTCATACGACATCTCTACAATGTTGCGAGGCATTCAGAATTTCGTAACAACATAATGGAGATATCGTAAAAATGTCTTGTGCTAATGGGGGTAATGAGATTGATCACGCCTTATAAAAGTTTTCATCTGAATAAAATTTTAGAAAATTATCTTCATGCTCTTTTTTGAAGAATGACTTCTAACAAAAGTTAATATTCAATAAACCAGACATATTTCTATCGAAGCAACGTGAAGACAAACAGAAACCTATAAACAACCCATGAGAGAAATCAAAGAAAAACATAACGAGGAAGCCAAGATAAGCTTTTGGTGGGAGCAAGAAAAAATAAGACCATCTTTGTCTTGGCCCCTCACCAACCAGAGCTGTGGTACCTATAAATTCAAAAGTAGAAAGGGTTTCTTTTTTCTCCCGATTCATCGCTCAGACGTGCGCAGTGGTCAAATTTTGATGCTTTCGAGGGCTACCAGCTTTGCAGCCCCGACATGTGTCTCTCTTACTTATTGATTCATTTTTCTGTCTTATTTTCACGTTTTAATTCCTTTTTTTCTCATTTTCATTGATCATCGAGCTCCCGTAATGGGAAAGTAAGAAATAAGAACAAAAAAGAAAATGCAAGCTTTAAAAATAATTTCAGGGAGTGCTGCAGCCCCTCAGCCCTAATAATCAAGCTGCCACTGTAATCAACTATAAATATAAATATAACTCGTTTGTAATATTCTTCAGCATTGCTTGAAGAAACTTTTTCTCTAGTTGTTTGCTTACAACATACTCTAGGAACTGTGTTTCACTCTTAGCATCGTCAGATACACTCATGTCCAAAAGTTAAGCATAATTCGTAAAATGCAAAATATTTTGGAGTTAATACGGGTATAATGGTTCACAGTAAGTAGTGGAGAATCATGCGACGTGAAATTGTCGGAACTCACGTTTAACATTGAGTATTCTGTCACGAGGATATTTATGGACCAACCAGAAAGTAGCGAAGATGAAAATGATTTGCCCTCAACTTGTTCCATCGAAAGCTTATTATAATTTGTAAATTTCATCAATATATATATATATTTTGTTGAGTGTAATAATTACATGTCTTTTAGTAAAAACAGTACGTATATTCAGGGAGATACAAATTTCTTTAAAAAGAAATTTTCCAAATTTTCGCATGTTTTCAGCTTATAACATACAAAGTTTTCAACCAAATTACACGACACGTACAGAATACGTGACAATATATTAGCGAAGCACTGTATTAAAATTTGAGTAAATGCTTGGAATATCCGAGGGAAAAAGGGTAGTAAATAATGTTTGACTGCACATTTACGAAAGATAGTATAATTTTTATTTCATAATTTCGAATTTTCTATAAATATTGCAGTTGAACCGCTCAGTTAACAAATCAGAAAGATATTGGCATTTTAGCAATGTGAATTTCGGTTTCTCCCAAAAAGAAGCTAAGTGATGAAGGTTTTTAAACAAATTAATATCTTATACGCTTGAATCTTCTCATGGGTATTTAACATGTTTCTAACCTTTATACAATTCAATACAAATGTCTGAAGATCCAATTTTTTTTTATCAGGACTTTTCTTTTCCTCACTGAAAACTGCCTCAGCAATCTTTACCGTATTACGATCGCCGTTCAGTTATGTATCAGCACAGTAGTTAATTAGTGAAATACTCCGAAAGTCCTGCAGCAAAACTCTTGCCCCTTTAAATATTGCTAACCATCCATCTGAGAAAACAACAACAAAATAAAAAAAAACTCACCACTTCAATTTGTCCACCACTCTGGAAAGGGGTAGGGGGTGCCCCCTTCCGTTCCCTTAAATACCCATGTGTCCGACCTGTTACTATATTAGAATTACTTTTCTGGAAAGTAGATAAGAAAAATTTTAAAAAAATTCAATAAAAAGCATTCTGGATAGTCTATGATTTAAGACCCGAAGGGGATGGCTTGAGCCCCCAAAGCCCCCTGGATCAGCCTTTGCATATGGACGAACGGACAGGTATACGTATTTCGGACAAATGCTTATATACAATTTTAGCGTTAGAACTGCATGCAAAATATCCATCTGGCTAACAGTGTTGTTGATTTATCCTGCTCACAGAAAGACAGACTCAATTCCTTTTCAACGTAGGACTAAGTTCCTCCCATTGGGGTCTCAGGAAGAAATTTGATTCACACGCCAAAACGCCACAAAAGACGTTGTATGGGAGATCCTCTATATCTCGGTAGCTACATATGTTAAAAACATAATTAATGTCTTATTTTAGAGATAAAGGGTAACAACAGAAGTTACAAAAAATGAAAATAGGAATGGTAGTTCAGCGACGACTGAGTCGCAAAGATGGGCAAAAATACGCATGAATTGATGACGCCATCCTCTATATCTCGGTAACTCAATATGTTAAAAACATAGATAATGTCTTATTTTAGAGATGAAGGGTAACTGCAGAAGTTATAAAAGAAATTTGAAAATCGGAAAAGAGACGCGAGTAAAGTAGTCCTACGCCTTTAACATCAGCGGCTGTTTGAAAAAGACAGCCTACCATCATTTTTTTTCTGTATTCAGGAAGATCTAAAACGCAAATTCATCAAAGTGTGGAGGTCGAACTTTTTGACAAATACAATACTATTCCTTTGAATAATTCCTGTAGAATAAAGGAAAGAGGACTTACTATTTAACAATACAAAAACACTACATCGGTCTTCTTTGTTTCGTTCGAAATCAGTTGCTTCCTTATAACAAGGCTACAATTTTTTATTGAAGTTAAATGAAGAAAAAAGAAACATTTGAATTCCTTCTCCATTTTACCATATTTTAAGGTTACTCGAGAACCTACCGGATTATATTAGATTTTATTTCTTTTCTTTTCTTAATATACTGCAATTCTCGATGAGTAGAGATTCCGATCCTGTGTCTTAAGCGTGAAGTTCCTCAGATAGATGATACTTTCGAATATTACCATCATCATACATCATTTGAAGGTATTCGTATCTCTCAGTTCAGCAATGAACGAGTGACTAGCATTTCTCATTACATTCGTTACGAAGCATTTCTTTACGATACTTATTCTACTAGTAGCAATGAAACTCACTAATTCGAACGTTTTTAATTCGAATTTGTTAACAATTCGAATATTTCTCTAGTTTCCTGAATTCCCTATTAACATAATATTAAAATATCGTCAATAATTTGAATTAATTTTGGTTTATTCAAAGTCAAAACTAAAATCTATGAAATTTTCTTTTCGGAATTGTTTCCGTTAGTAAATTAAGTTTTCACATCTACACAGAAGTTTTATTGTATAATTCTTGTATTCAAAGTGATATATATTGTCTATTCATTAAAATTACATATTTATCGAAATTATTTTTAAATAACTATTTTTAGTTATAATTATTATCACTCTATTACTATTTCTATATCAATTATGTACTATTTATTAATACTGTTCAATATTTAAAATAAATCTCTGCCATTTTTAGCTCAAAAATGGTCACTTTAGCTTGCCATCCTCGCTTTTAATCCCTTTTTATTATTATTTCAAATTTCTTGTTAAGTCGAATATTTATTGCAGTCCCTTCAACTTCGAATTAGCTATGATCCACTGTATTGGTAATAGAATATAATCAAATCAATTCAAAACAAAAGCACGATTTTCACCACCGGAATTTGCTACAAAATACAATATCAAATGTAAATAACTACTCAATAAAGTTTTTTTGAAGCCACAAAAAGCATTAACTCCAAATTATTTTTCAATTCAGTTTACAAATACTGCTCAATAATTTCATATATCTGTGTCTGATTTTAGAAACTAAAGTTTCCTTTCGTAAGAATTAATTTCCCAGAAACTTTTAAATTTGTCCGGAAGTGACAGGTGCCACAAAGACCCCATGCGTCTGAGTGGAAACATTGATTTAATTCGCGCACCCCGCATCGAGATATCGAAATCCGGCGTAAATTCGATAACTGCGCATCTTCGAAGCTCTTTCTTGTTATTGCAACTGAGGAGAAAATGGAGTTTCAGCCGTAAGTGCTCTGACAATATACTCCAACAAGAACATTGACAAAAATCCAGTGGATTGTGTCGACACTAGATAAAAACAAAGATGCTATCTTTATCTTTCTTTCCTTTCCCATTTTCCCCCCACTTTTTCTTCCGATAAGTAGTGTATCGTCTCGTTTATAGTAATTTATCCGGATAAAAATCCCTAATATACAGTTGTACGTTTTTATAAGTGTAAATTGCAATCAGAATTGTAAGACAGGTATGAATGAGTGTAAGAAAGATTGAATGAAAATTGCCAAAGAGGATGACTGGATGAGATATCTAAGTGAGCGTAATTAACAAAAGTATTCCCATGTAGCTAACAAACTTATATTTCAGGTAAATCAAATATTAGGTTCAAATATTCGGGTAACTCAAATGATGTTTTAAAGCAAGGTTTAAAAGAAGCATTTATTAGGCTTCGGAGATTTTGCACCTTCAGTTCGTGTGCTCCCTAAAGTCAATCATCACTGGTGTAATTGCAAGATATAATTGCCTCAAAATTTACTGTTTAGCTAGATAAGTGTCCCATTTTGAAGCTACATGAAGGCTGATGTGAGATGGATCTTCTAATTTTGAGACATAATAAAGTAACGATGTAGGCACTTCAGCCGGCATCCCAATCAACAAACTTTCACGCCAAAAGGAGGACGCATAATCCGCAACAGCAGATAAGAATAGCAAGACATCTCTTACTCAAATTTTAAAGTTTAATTTAGTCAAATTAATTGAATCTATGGATAACGGCTTTTGAGGGACGGACTTCGTAATTTTGAACCGTGGTCAGATAACGAAGTAGACACCTGAGCTGGCACCCTCTTCCGCTTATCGCCAACGTGAAGATGTTTGACACAGACAGAAGATTTATTATAAGCCTACAGACATAACACGGCAAATTTTGGATGAAATCGAGTTTCAAACGTGTTTTTATTTATATTTTCTTTCCGTTTTATAGTTACACGAGGACTGTTTCGAGATGGACCTCGTAATTTTGAACTGAGGTCAGATGAAGAGGACGACAGATGAGCCATCAATCCCCCTCCAAATTTACCGCGTCACCCCAGCAGGGAGATATCTGACTCCGAAGGGATTTAACGTGCATCAGACACAATGCCGTTAAAATTATTGTAAAAAACTGTATCCCAAATATCAAAATATTGAGAACTGGGGTAATAAGAAGTCATAAAACGTATTTCAAGCCTAAATAGTAGATTATACGTACCTTAGTTCTTTACTGCAGAAAAAGAAGATGATAGTTCTCCCCAGCAATTCTTGAATATAAACAATGCCTTTTTACGGAAATAACATCTGATAAAGAAATAATAGATCAACATCGACTCTAAACTTGAAGCTTTCGGAGATGAGGAATACCAAATCATTCTAAGACTCATTCTTAAAAAATGTTACCGACTAGGTGCTTCGATGAAATATTGACAACCAATACATTATTTGAATATAATGGATGAGGTACGATGTATATCTTGTGGTCTGCTTCTAACAAAAGATTCAGTATTTGAAATAGACCGCAAGCACCGATGTGCTATTTAGTATTAATGCAATAGAATTAAATACCTTTCGGAGTGTTAATCATGCGTTTTGTTAGTAAATTTAAAATTAGAAATTTTTTTAGAGTTCATAAAGGAAGTAAAGGTGTTAAATAAACAAGAATCGTACCAAAGTCAGATATTAAATAAATTTCATTTTTTAAAATCGTTTTTATGACATTTCCTTTCATATATTAAGGAATATTTTCGGTGGTATTTACAAATTTGTAAAAAACCGAATCTTGTGCATATTATTACGCCTCGTTAATGAAGTAGAATCAATGTGCAAAAACATTCATGAGTTCTTTAAAATAATTATTCTTTAATATATGTCTTCCAAGGCAATATAAGTCGCTCCAAGGCAATTTTTTTCAAAATTGATAGAATTATGATAAAACCGTAATATTAATTGGTATTATTTTATGTCTTTAAGCTTTTGAAATGAATAAAAGTTGAGAGTGTGAATAAAAAATGAATCTCTCTCTCTTGAACTGACTGAATCTGCATGGTAATTATAAATCTAAATAAAGATGAATTTGTGTTCTATTCTATTTTAAATGAAAGTCTTTCATTTTTAATAAGAATTTTCATTTCAACACAGAATATGTTTTATTAAATGGGTGGAAAAAGAAAGTTGTACTTGTAATTGTCGTGTTAAAACGTCCAGGAAGTAATGATAAGTCGTCTAGTAAAAAATTATTATCGCTGCAAAAACATCGTCAAAGCGTTATTGTTGATCAAATTTTGAGCTCAGAGTTTGTTTTTATATCATTAGTTTTTGTGTTAAAGTAAACACGAGTTAATTAAATTATAACAAATAAAATAAACTATAAAAATGAAAAAAAAATCAGTTTAAGATTAATTCAGAGTTGATCACCCCTGGGTATCTTATTAATTTAATTTAACCGACGATAAAAAAAATGCTTAATTTTGTAGCTTAAAGCATCAACATCACATAATCAAAATTCCA
>BGPR01034970.1:0-16203 GCA_013235015.1 Araneus ventricosus
TGTATTTTCTAGAAGCTTCGTTTTGTCACCATAGTCGCCGAAATGGTCGCTAAATCTCTCACCAAGGTCGGGGTTCATTTCTTGGCTTCTAACAAAACCTCAGTAAAGCTATCTTTCCTGCCATAAGATTAGCATATTAGGGAAAAAACTTTACAGCTTCGTAACAGTATCAACTTTTGTACCCAATCGATCAACTGGAAATGCGTACTCGATTCTCTTCGTTATCCGATTAGGCAAAGAACGCTTGTTAGTATACTCAGCGGTGGCACATCCATA
Source organism: Araneus ventricosus (assembly GCA_013235015.1). Taxonomy (NCBI): domain Eukaryota; kingdom Metazoa; phylum Arthropoda; class Arachnida; order Araneae; family Araneidae; genus Araneus; species Araneus ventricosus. The sequence goes on from BGPR01034970.1 coordinate 277, forward strand.
AGGTCTGCATAGTTGCAACATCCCCCCGAAATTATTTTAAAAGATTGTATTTTCGTTTTTATTGTTATTTGCTTACTTTTCATCTCCGAGAGTTCGATGATCAATGGAAAGGAAAAAAATCAATAAAAACGTGAACAGAAGACAGAAAATGAATCAACAAGTGAAAGAGACACAGGTTAGAGCTGCAAAGCTGATAGCCTTCGAAAGCATCACTGGCCACAGCTGAGCGATGAATCGGGAGAGAAAAAAACAACCCTTTCTCCATTTGAATTTAAAGATCCCAGAGGAGGCCAACTGAAAGTTTTTCTTTTCTTTCCTTCACTCCCACCAAAAGTTTTTATCTTCGCTTCCACGTTATGTTTTTCTTTTCGATTTGTGTAGAAATTAGAAACAAGTTTGGTTTATCGAGGTTGGTTATTCGTTTTCTTTTGTTAGAAATCACTCTTCGAAAAGGGGTATGTATAAAGTGACCATTTATTCCCCCCCTCAAAACGGGACATTTTTTAAATTTTTAAGTAATACCAGCTGTGTGGCCCGGCGTTGCACGGGCTATCACGAATAATAGGATATTCCCGGGCGGAGAGAAGTGAGGTCATGTGAGACCTCGGGATCCATATATTTTCATATGCCCCGCCTCCGCTTTTCTCTACAATCAACAAATATTGTCACTTACTTTCCCTAACAAACGTTACGAAATTAAACACTTTAATACAAAAAAGAAAGAAAAAAAGCATGAAAACGATTTTTTCCCATTGTTAATAAATCCAAACACAGAAGCTCGCTCAAAAAGAAATAAAAAAATAAATAAAAAAATGCAACACCGGATGCGAAAACTAATAATAGGGAAAAAAAGAATCCGCCGTGAATGAATTCACCATGCTGCCAATAGATGGCAGCACGTTAATTCATTCATTTTGACGTTTTTAATTAATATCTTTTTAACTAATTACAATTTCGGAATTTAAATAGTGGAAATGGATTATTTTTCATCTTTTGGTACTTACGGCTAGTTTCAGGATTCGGTGGTTCGTGAGAAGATAGAAGGACATAGATACATATGTTTGTTTCCTTCGAATTTTAATAGTATAGATGCTGCGAATTCAAGAAAACACATATTTTTTCAGTTTCTATTAATTAATGAAAAGATCAGGAATAAACAAGCATTACACAAAACATGAAAATAAATAATAATACACGATCACATGAAAATAAATAATTCATGTGATCTTGCATTTTACTGAAGAACACATTTTTGCTTCAGTATATTTGGTGCAGATTTTAAAAAAAAGAATGAAATTCTTGGCAGGATTTCTTAAAATTAACTTTGGTAATTAACGTTGCTTTATAAATCGCGACCTGCAACTGTATTTTCCAAGCTCGTACACAACTTATTCTTAAGAATAAAGACCCTTTCCACGGGTGTATTAATGCCGGACAGACTTAGAATGTATTCAATAAAATTATACGAAAGTTCGTATGATTTAAATTATTGGCGTGTTTGAACATTTCCACCCAAAGACCTTCGCTTAAAATATTCCCAGGGTTTGGTTCTGTCACTTCACGCGGTGCAATGAGGTTAGAACTAAGTGCGAGCTAGAAGGTTTCTTACCAGGGTTGCCAGACCAAAATAGCAAAATAAGGCCAAATCTTCTTAAAAATAAGGCCACATCTTCTTTAAAATAAAGCCAAATCTTCTTTAAAATGTGGCCAAATTTGACAAATTGACTGAAAACCTCATTTAACATTAGAAAAAAAAGGCTATGCTTCATGAAAACGAGCCCCAGTTGATGGGCATATGTTCAATGCTCTATTATTAAACTAAAATTTAAGTGAAATAATTTTAAAACGTCCCTGTTCTATTCAGGCACTATTTCGTTTGACAGCTCACTATATATCACTTCAAATGTGTATTATCAAAAATTTATTAAAAAACAATAGAATAATAATTAAAAATTGTTCGAAAAAACATTAACGAAAATAAAGCCAAAAAAGGACAAAATTGAATTTAAGGTCAAATTAAAATCCCTAAGGCCAAGGACTTCGAAAAAAGGCCAAATTTCCATAATTTGGCCTTCTGTTTCTGACCAACTTACATAGATGTGACACGTTCTGCGCATGCTCCGTCATCGCCGGGCTACTAGACATTACCGTCGGTTTTTAGTTTTAGCACCTTCTTGTTTCTGATTCTTATCGTTGGTTGCTCTCTTTCTAAAAACGGGACATTTGGGCGTCTCGAAGCTGTGCTTGGGGACAACGGGACAAGATACCAAAAAACGGACTGTCCCGTTCAAAACTGGAGGTATGGACACATTAGGTATGTAGATAATTTTCCGAAATATTATTCAGATGAAAATTTTTATAAGGAGGGATGAATCTTGTGATGATTTCAGGTAAGAAAAGATTAACGTAACAGATCTTCTAGACATCATATTACTTTCACAGCTTTCGCCATGTGAAAAATCCGTAATAAAAGAGCAATAATTTTTTTTTTAGTTTGCACGAATGTATGTATGTTCGGTTTTTATTTTGTTGCTCTTTATGTTTTATGCCCAGAGTGTTTGGCATATTGGGACCAAATTTGGCACAGTGATGGATTAGCACAAAAGGGAGCTAACGCCGTAAAAATTATTTTAAAATTCAAATTCGATTTTTGTTTATGTAATTTTAAGTGGTAAATCCGGCCGTTTTTGCTGATTTTCGTCAATTTTATTTTTTCCCTATTATTATTCATACACATCCGGCGTTTAATTTATTAGTTATTGCATTTTTTTATTTATTTCTCTTCATTTAAAATTTTTTTTAGCCGTATTAACGGATGTTGGCTTGAACAAAATAACAAGATCTTATTAGAATTTATAAATTAATATTATATTAAATAATATTTATTATTCTAAAAATATTATTATATAAAATTAAATTTAACATTTATGAAGTAACCTGATGTAGATAAAATTTAATGTTTATAAAATAATATTATGTAAAATAAAATTACATTTATAAAATAATATAATTTAAATAAAATAATATGTAATAAAATTTAAATGTTTATAAAAATAAATTTAAGACCAAAACAAAAAAATTCACCAAAAGCTAAATTTCCCAAATCTGGCCTTAGAAACCCCAATGTGGCAACCCTCGTCTTCTGTGCCTTCCCGAAGGTTCAGAATACCAATCGAACGAATGCCGGGCTCTTTTTTACGTACATTAAATTAATTAATGTTCCTAATGTAGACGTACACATCGGCCTGTGTCGAGTGTCCACCGAACGAGGCTTTTTAATGCAATTTTTATTAAAAGAAGCAATTAGGCCTCCTTCGAAGAAAGAGTATCGTCTGCGAAAAGAGGCGGAGCGGGCCTCTTTAATTCTGATTTATGAACTGAAATGAAGCGATTGCATTAAGCACTCGATAATGACCCCTTCCACTAATGACTCACTCGAGCGGTCCGACTCTTAATGACCGCAATCGACCGAAGCTCGTCATCAGCTTGTTGACGACTCGCAGATGGATGACCGAAATGCATTTTGGAAAGTACAGTAAAACCCCGGTTAACCGAAACACCGGTTATCTGAAATGCTTCTAAAATCACAAATCCGAAAGGACACGAACTTAAACTACACAGTTTGGGTTAGTTATATTAACGTCCCTTTTTTGAAGCAACACGAGGGCTATTTTGGGATGAACCTTGTAATTTTGAACTGCGGTCAGATGACGAGGACGACACCTGAGATGGCACCCCCTCTCCAAGCATACACGCCACCCCAACTGGAGGGGATTTGGCCCCTACGAATTATTTAGCGAGCAACAGGCCCCATACACGGCGGATCTTCAGTGGAAACGGGTCTCGAACCTGGAACCCTCCGGATCCAAAGCCGAGACCCTACCACTAGGCCACCGCGGTCTGTCTGATAAAGAATAAGTACATACCAATAATGTAGTGTGGTCTTTTTTTTCTGCTGTACTTTTGTACCTATAAATCTGTATTATTTTAAAAGCAGAAAAAAGCTTTTAAAAATCCTATTTTGTTTTAAGTATGGTTTACCGTTAAAAAACAATTTGTTACCAATCTTCGACACTGGGTATTAGTTGAGAAAAAATCTCCTTGATAAAATTCTATAATATTAAACAAAGATGAATTTCAATAAATAATAATACGGATAAAGAATTTTCTTCAACATTGTAGAATAAACTACTGTTACAAACATGGAAAGTCGCTTCCTAGCAATTTGAGTCTTATGGTTGGAAAGAGAGATTTACAGGGATAAGTATGTGATGACTAGCAGCCGCCACGTCTGGTTCCCCGACCTTGGCGACAAACTTGGCTACCATCTTGGCGACTTTGGCGACGAAATATGGGATCTCAAAGGTGCTGGAATCTTCTCGATATTTCCATTAGGAGAGAAGATATGCTTGAATATACTAGATAATTCCATGTGACGTCACGGCCTGCCGGGGGAGACTATATAAGGAGAGCGCGTGGATGACGAAGAGAGTGTTGATCCATTGGGAACTACTTTAGAGTTTCTTCTGCAGTGCGAGCTACGAAGATGGTGAGCTGAGCACTATTGAAAGTGCAGTTATTGTCGTTACTAGTTATTTGCTGACTGTTTGTGTTGTTACATAACAAAGTGCTGAACTATTATTACCTGTGAATTGTCGTCTGTTTACATTGGTAATCTGTGCAAGAACTATTGTTTCCTGTACCTGTACTACGTGTTTTCCTGAGTATTTGTAAATAAACCTTCATTCTCCATTATCCTGCGTGTTGGACCGTTTACACCATACACCCACAGTAAGACTTTTGCAACACTATGGTATTCTCAAGTGTACAAACAAATAAAAAAATATGCAGCCTCAAGCGAAAAACTTCAATTTATTTTTGTTTTTTCATCAGCACTTTTATTGTAAATTGATTTAATAGCAATTTCACTATGTATCCTTTAGGCAACAATAGGCATTAGAGCTTCAGTCTTATTCTCACGATTTTAGAAGATAAAATTGGGTATTTATTTACTTATTTATTTAAAGAAAAGCACACTACAGACAAATCTCTATTTACAGAGTGCTATAAACAACAAACACGCAAAGAAAAAAAACCGCAACTAGTAGATAAAAAAAATTCGCTAGAAAATAAAAAGTTGAACACAGAGAATACACAAAGTCATAAAAATTTTGCAAACGCATATATAATTAAAAACAAAAACACATTACATCACAAAATCATTAAAGCACACTATGATTCTAAAAGCCGTATTTATTTTTTAAAAAGTTGAAAGACCATTTCCAAAAGGCAAGGATTAAAAAGTCAAAACACTCAAGCGCCGAATCCTCTAAAAACACACCAGGAGTTTAAAAGTTTAAAGACGTAAATACACACTTGAGATAAAAAAAATAAATTGAAACACTTAAAATAAAAATAAATTGCAACAAATGCAAATAATTCCAATATGTTGCTTAAAGACAACACTAGGCATTTAAGGGTGACTTGTGTTGTGAAAATAAACCGAATTTTTGAAAACGGAGGTGCAAGTTCCGACTCATTACAACTATATCAGTCGGTGTATTGTAATAGCATCTCGCTTTTCGATGAGCTACAAATGATTGATTACACGATAAACCGATCTATCATGTATGCAGTTACAACACAATCGAATAATGTCCGGGCAAGTGATAAAACTCACCTGGATGTGAAAACATTGAAGGCTCGATTGGTTGATGTGATTAATTGGATGCCGATAAGCGATCGAGAACTAACCACTGGTTTATGGATTTAGGGCTCGGTAATGTGCTAGGTAACTAAATGTATACAGTTTGCTATGCAAAATTTGACCAACTCTAATCATTTATACGAAGGACTGCTTATAATGATACAGTTAATCAGTGGCGTAGCGACCGGGGGGCAAGGGGAGGCAGTCGCCCCTACTTTTTGCTGAAAATATGAAATTTTCATTTCACTTTTGCTGCCTGAAGCTAAAACATATTAAAAAGCAGTGGTGTCAAATTTTTGAATTTTGTTCTCTACCCCTATACTCCTGATACTTTTAGATGTCTATAAATTTTTTTCTCCCCTATTTTTTCAACCCAATCGCCGCCACTGGAATCAAAATATTACTACTTTTATGTCTCTTTTTAAAGTAAAATGTGTTGAGGGGGGTTATAAACATAATACTTTTCTTCGCGCACCATTTACGCTTTCTAGGACGTTCATTACGACTGGGGTAAATGAACATTCTCCTGGTAGCACTTACCCTCGCTACGCCACTGGCCACGGTGACGTTAGACGTTTATGTCGCTTTGTATAATATTTTTCTCCGAGCACCATTTATGCTTGCTCGGCCATTGATGACGACTGGGGTAAATGAACATTCTCCTGGTGGCACTTACCCTCGCTACGCCACTGGCCACGTTGACGTTAGACGTTTATGTCGCTTTGTAATGCCGAATATTATCAGGAGGCTAAAAAATTGAATGCCTCGAGAGTCTTTCACACATGCTAAACCACTAACGATGATTGGTAGTGATGACACGTAAAGAAATAAAAAAAATCCTTTTAATCCCAGTCGTATTTTAAAGGTCATTTTATTTTCTTAATTATATTATTTTCATCTTTCACATAATTATAAAATTAGGCGCAAGTCATATTAAAATTATAATTACGAAAAAAAATTTCTACAATTGCCTCCACTGACAACCTGTTTCTTTGGTCCGACCATTGAGTTGGCATCGGGGAAAATATTCTCCCCACATTTGCACTGTGGGCTGAAACGGCAAATGCGTATTCAAATACCTTCATTAGATACGACTTCTGATAAATATCCTTCGTATCTGCAGAAAACTTCAGCCATTTGTCTTCCATGTTCAGTTTCATAATTGCTTCACAGTTTCGTTTGGTGTATTATTTTTCTCTAAATTATCTTTGAGATATACAAACTGGTGAATAGAATTTCAGTGTTTCGCCCAGTGTCTCACGCAGAATTTAGGGAGAAAACGTGACGAATAGTAATACTGGACTGAGTAGTAAAATACGGTGACTGTCCCGTATATACGGGAAGTATGGCAACCCTATCTATAGGAGAGGTTCTCAACTTGTGGTACGCGTCCCCTGAGGGTTATCTTGGTAATATCGGAAAACACAAAATATAAGGGATTAAAATAATGCAGAAAATAAATCTAGAATTAGAATTTTATCACCCCAATTTTAGAGACAAGTGAAATTTTTGTAAGTTCGAAAGTCTATTCTCGAAATAACTATAGGAATATATGAAGATCTAGTAGTTGGTTAATACTTGGGCGTCACCAGCCCCGACCACCAATCATATTGCACTATTATGCATTTGTCGTCCAAGAATTTGCAAAAGTTGTATCTTTACTAGGCATCACTGTTGTTACTGTCATTTTTCTTTAGTTCTTCTCGTTTAGGGTCTGCCAGAAAAATCTCGAATCCTCTCAAAGCTTTGGGCGGCGGTGACCTTGTGGCAAGGTCTCGGCTTTGGGGTCGAAGGATTCCAGCTTCGGAGACGGCCAGACTTGGAGGAGGGGTGCCAGCTCTGGTGTCGTCCTCGTCATCTGCCCGCCGTTCAAAATGGCGATGTCCGTCCAAAAATGGCCCAAAGTGCTCCATCCTAAAATAGCCCTCGGACTTGCAAAACGGGACGTTAATGTAACTAAACTGAAACTCTCAAAGTTTCTTGTTTCGAAGTTTTTATTTAAAAAAATACCATTAAAACCCTGCATGTATTATTGGATAAGTAATTGATGGCTTTCATAAATAATATATGTAGAAATTATATTTTCATTCTCCAAACTAATGCCAAAATTTAGAAGAGATTGATAATTTCGGGGGAAATGAAATTCCGGCAAGAGCCAACAATTTATCGGGATGAGGTTTCTCTATCTCTTAACTGAGGCCTAATTTAATCTCACATCTGGGGGGAGGTAAGACCAAAAGGAAAACTCAGTTAAACAGCAATTATATATAAATTTACTAAAAGAAACATAAGCGAAAGATATTTACAGAGATGAGGTATTTACGTATTTGACAAGATTTAGTGTTTAGACATCATTAGGATTTTAACACTACGTAGTAAGGTGAAAAGACAATTATCACTCCAAAATCTAATTATTTACATTACGCTTAAAAGATATTAGCCATCGCCTACTGCCGCCGTGCTACCATGGGAGAGACCCCGTAGTCCGTTCCGCTCGCTCCACCGCACGTCTGTTCTAGTTAATTTCAATAAGCCATCTCCTACGGATTAAAACATTACACTCCGTTTTGATGAAAGACTCCCACGCCTGTCACGTGGTTTGTGAGGCAATAGCGCGTGATCTTATCTTTCGATATCTTTCTGATGACTTAGCGGTTATTTAAATGAGCTTGTTCGGCAGTGTGGGAAAATATTAGGGAAAGGATTAAAATTAGAACTTAAGTGATTAAATTTTAAAAGAAAGTTACGCTGGGAAAAACACAATTCCCTCATATATACATATATAACAATACAAACAAGAAGCAAAAACTTATAAAAGGAAGACAAAAAAACCCTGATAAGTTGAAAATATATCATGGCAAGCCACTCATCACGGGGGAGAGACCCACCAATAATGCTTTTTTCTGCTTTAAACGGCAAATGAAAAATAGTTATTCTGCAATTATTCGCAATTGATGAATTAACAGAAGAAAAATTGTCTGGTGCGAATTTTAACGATGACAAAAGAAATTATTCCATCTTTCTTAAAAGACGGAATGGACTCCATTGAAAAACTTGGAACTTATTTCGTTTGTCAAAAGAATAGTGAAGTAACATTCAATGAACTTAATTCGATTCATAATGATGTACTTAATAGTCACAGACAATCAGTACGTCAGACGACGATTAAAGATTTTCTTAATTAAACGCCTATCTGCATGCACATAAATCGTATAAGATATGTATAATTAGTACTCAAGATATGTAATAAAGGTGTAATTTTTCTCACTTTTGTGATAAATGTTTAACTTAAAAATCCAATAACGAATTTCATACTATATAGTGTTATACAAGCATTATCTTGAAAAAAAATTTAATTATTACTTTTGAATGCATTTCGATTAGTGGCATTCAATTTGTAATAATCAAGGTTGTTTAATAAAATTTCGATTTAAGTCTTTTCAATTATACATCGCTTTACGTCTTTTCATTTATATGTCGCTTTACGTCTTTTCATTTATACGTCACTTTACGTCTTTTCATTTATACGTCGCTTTACGTCTTTTCATTTATACGTCGCTTTATGTCTTTTCATTTATACGCCGCTCTACGTCTTTTCATTTATACGCCGCTCTACGTCTTTTCATTTATACGTCGCTTTACGTCAGTCCCTTGAAAAGACGTACAAACGGTACTTTACTGTATATAGATCTGAGAGGTATCTTTATCACAGTTCACATACCAGAAAGGAGGGAATCTTCACATTTTAGAACGGGAAAAAAGACGAATAACCGAAGCTTCGCGTCGTATAAACGAAGTAATTTATCATTACATTGAACGCGAATGAATCGGGGCTGTGATGAAACGACGTATAAATGAGAAGCGTATAAATGGTGTTTTACTGTATTTGATTTGTTTCTCCCTCTACTGAATTTCTAGTTTCCAGACACAAATAAGCTTGTTATGAATTCTCCATCTTGTGTTTCTGTCTACTGAGTAATCATGTAAATTAATTAATTTTTCTAAGCGTAAAAGTTACTAATTAAAGCGGCCGTACATTATCTTTTGACATTTTAATTTGCATGCGTGAGCGCAACTCAAGCAAATAGATTAGAGCATCTTTTCTTGTTACCAGTGTAAAACAGTGTGCAATTGACTCTTGTTTTGTGCCAACTCGTTCGAATTAGTTTATAAAAATATTACAAACATGGAATTTAAGGATTGGAAACATCACAAATGACACGAATAAAGATCAATTTTTAATTTAAGACATTAGAGTGTTCCTCAGATTATTATAGGGTGTGAGCATAAATTTCGTAAGCCCCATTGTTTCACTTTTTCAAAAAAATACATTAATATGTTTACAAGAATGGAATATAAAAGAAAACGCTATTTCTGAAAATTTTTAATTAAATTGGTTAATTAACTTTTATTTGGAATTAATTAACTTTTAAATTACATTAAAAAAATTATTGGAATTGTACCTTTAATAGCAATCAGCTCAACATTCAGATCAAACAATCAAATTGCACGGTTTAGGTGAGAATGAAAAGAAAACAAGCGTCTCAAAAAAGGGAAAATGGTAGATAATGGGTTGAAATACTTGTTAAGAAAACAAGCTTCCCAAAAAAGGGAAAATGGCAGATAATGGGTTAAAATATTTGTTAGCAAAACAAGCTTCCCAAAAAGGGAGAATGGCAGATAATAGGTTAAAATACTTGTTAAGAAAACAAGCGTCCCCAAAAAGGGAGAATTGCAGATAATGGGTTGAAATACTTGTAACCTTTTGATATGTAAAAGAAAAAGGTTATTGTATTATACAGTGTGTTCACACTTATCTTGATCCAATATCTAATTTCTAAACCGTTAGAGATAGACGTATAGTTCCAATTGAAAAAAATGCTTTAAATGAAGGGAAAAATTACATTTTTGTTTTTTGAGTCTCTAAATATATTTCTAAATAAGTTGCGAATTCCAACTTTTTATACAGTCCCTTGGTCCCATCAGTCATATTTAGTAAAATATTTTTAACACTCTAAAATTTTAAACAAAAAAAGTCCCTCTCTTCTGCGATAAAAACTGAGCGAGTTACGGAGCTTTGAATTTCATGATTTTTAACCAATCAGCGGCCTCGTCGAGCAAGTGCTGCGTGTTGATTGGTGGATCGTCTTCAAGACGGCTATTGAAAAGGTGTAAAGTGGTCTAAGTCAGCGATATTCAAAGCTCCCTAACTCGGTCAGTTTTATTCGCAAAAGAGTGGGACTTTTTTCTGTTTAAAATGTTAGAGTGTCAAGAATATTTGACTAAATATGATTGATAGGACCGGGGGACCGTATAAAAAGTTAGAATTAGTAACTTTTTCAGGAATATATTTATTCACACAAAAAACATGCATTATAATTCTTCCCTTCATTTAAAGCATCTTTCAAATTGGAACTATTTGTCTATCTCTAACGGTTTAGAAATTAGCTTTTGGACCACGATAAGTGCGGACACCCTGTTCCCCCTCCATATAAAATTTATTTTTACCAACTTTTATGTCTGAGAGATAGAATTTTGTAATCGAGTTTTCACTTACTTCCATATTGTTACAAAAATTGTCCAGTTGGAAACTGTCCAACTAGCAGGACAAAGGAGAACGAAACTTTATTCATGAATATTATATAATATATAGTTTATCCTCCAGACGAGATGTTTCTTGCGTTCTTTTCTTTTACAAAGTTATTAATGGTTCAATTGATTGTAATGATATAATGAGCTCAATAGATTTCGCTGTGCCCGCCAGATTTTTAAGAAACCAGAGTTCCTTTCCAAATTTAGATTCAAAATTTAATTATATTAACAGGTTCTCGTTATATAAGTTTTATAAAATTTTTAACACGTTCTCTGATGAACTTGACATTTTTAATATGTCTCTTGGTGCTTTTAAGTCGAAATGTTTGCATCTTTTAAATACATGATATGTTTTATTTTGTCTTTCGACAACATTTTAGATTTTTATGCTATTTGATTTTCCGTGTTCTTATGTATTCGACCAGTCTTTTGGCGCCGTGTTTGATTTATTTTTATCTTAAGTGTTGCATTTTTTTTTAAATCTCAAGTGTGTATTTACGTTTTTAAACTTTTAAACTCCTGGTGTGTTTTTTCATTAGACTCGGTGTTTGCGTGTTTTGACTTTTTGACCCTTACTTTTTGGAAATGAACTTTAATTTTTTTTTTAAAAAATACGTCTTTTGGTGTCATAGTTTGTCTTAAAGTTTTGTGATTATGTGTTTTCGTTTTTAATTTTATGTACGTTTGCATAAGTTTTATGATTTTATGTATTCTCTGTGTTCTACTTTTTGCTTCCTAAGGCATATTCTTTTTATTTACTCATTGTGACTTTTGTTCTTTGTGTGTTTGTCAGCACGCTGTAAATGGAGTTTTGTCTGTAGTGTGCTTTTCTTTAAATAAATAAATAAATATTCAGGGAAAACGAAACGCAGGTAACAGGAAAAACAGCACTGGTACAAATCAGCAACACAAGCAAACTCCAAGTCACTAATAATAGCAATAATAGTACGAACAACTGTGCTGAGAATCTAGCGGCTGACCAACTCGCAATACGAACAAGACTCGAAAGACATTCCTCAAAGGCATTCGCACTCTGAGGACGTACCTAGTCCATCAACACGTTCCCAGTCTATTCGTACTGCCGCGTATTTATAGTCTTCCTGACAGGGCGTGACGTCACATGGAAAATCTGGACAAATCCGAATCTCGGCTCCTATGAGAGATATCGTGAGAATTCTAGCATTTTTTACTTTCCCTCATACGAAGTGTACAAAGAGAAAGTATTGTAATCGTCAAAAAGTTCGAACTCGAGATTTTGACGAATCTCCACGTTATAGACCTCCCTGAGTCCAAAAAACACAATTTTGGAATTATGTCTGTCTGTCTGTATGTCTGTGAACACGATAACTCGAAAACTATTAGAGATACAGGGATGAAATTTGGTATGTGATCTTTACACATAATTTGTAGGTTTCTACCAAATTTTGGACAAATTCCGTCGAAGGAAAGTCTGTCTGTCTGTCCGCTGTCATGTGAAAAGTATAACTCAAAAACTTGAATAGTTAGATGGATAAAATTTGGTACACAGTTTTATCATCATGAATGTAGGTCCGTATCAAATTTTGGGCTAAATCCGTCAAAGGGTTGATTGTCTGTCGGTCTGTATAATCGCATACTTGTAAAAATTATATCTCCTAAACCCTTCGTCTTATATAAATAAAAATTGGTATGCCGTTTGCTAATATTAATTATAGATCTGTGCTCAAATTTCGTTTCAATCCGTTGAATAAAAGGTGTTCAAATTGCATATTTGGTTCAAAATGCACATTGCGACTGTGTGTTGCCGAGCGTTTCGCTTATTTTACTCAAGTTAGTATGGTTGGATTTTGACTTTGGCGGTCTACGAAGGAAATTGTAGCTTCGGACGCGCTTCGGAAATTATGGCAACCCCCTGAACCCGAAACTTCGTTCTGACATTCTCCAGATGGAAGGTATGGTGAAATCTTGTGTGATATCTGTAGTAAGATTTCGTTCTCAAAAACTTTAAATAAAGTTGTGGTACCTCAGCGCGCGTAAAAATTGAGAACTTACGCAATTTTTAAAATTGTTATCATTTTCGTTTTACACATAATCATAAAAATGGGCGCAGGTCATTTTAAAATTATAATGTGTTTAGGAAGCAAACGGGAAAATGACACCTTTTTGGGAAGTGTACGAGAACGTTTAGGGGAGACCACTCCCGCTGGTTATTATCTTCGATTTGTCGCCAAAGTCGCCAAGGTCGGGGTCATTGGGTGACCTCCCTCGATAGTTAGTGAAAACCTCTGTAGATGTCACTTCCCAACCATAAGACTAATATTGCCGGGAAGCGACGTTCCATGTTCGTACCACTATCTTCTAGCGTTTCGAAATTTTGTACCTTTATGTATTCTGAATAACAATACTCTTTTCTAATATTTTTCGAATTGAATTATCAGTTCATCGTACAATTTAATGATTTTTTATTCCAGGCGTATAAAAAGATCTTGTCGTAAATTTGAGGGGAAAAAATTGATTTCAGTTCTCTGTAATATTTATAATAATGAATTATAAATTAAAGTAGAATTTAAATCAGAAACTGAAAAGCAGGAAATAATTAAAATAAAAAATCTACTTTCTGGTACACTATTAAAAGTGTGTTTTTATTTATTGTCTTTATTAAATTTGCTCATTATGTTTATTAAATTTATTTATGTTTTAAAATTTATGCTATTTTTGTACTTAATTTACTAATTTACATGATTTTCCCTTTTGAAAATCGTCCAAATTATAACGAAATTAAAATCGAACTGAGAACTTTCGAACATACATGCAAATTTTTAAATATAGAATTAATTCCACGAAACTAGTATTTCTGTGAACAGTAGTAGAAGAAATTGAATGTTTTTAACTTTCTCGTATACGAAGTATACAAAGAGAAAGTACTACAATTGTCTAAAAATTCGAACTTGAGATTTTGATGAATCTCCACGTTTTAGATCTCCCTGAGTTCAAAACACACAATTTTGAAACTATGTCTGTCTGTCTTTTACCACGATAACTCGAAAACTATCAGATCTAGAGAGATGAAATTTGGTATTTGATCGTAACTCATAATTTGAAGGTTTATATCCAATTTTGGAGAAAACCTGTCCACAGGAAGTCTGTGTGTCTGTCCGTGTTCATGTGAACACGATAACTCAAAAATTTAAATAGCTAGATGGATAAAATTTGGTACACAGTTTTATCATTAGGAATGTAGGTCCGTATCAAATTGTGAACCCAATCCGTCAAACGGTTGGCTGTCTGTCGGTGAATATAATCGCAGACAGACAAGACTTGCTTACGAACACGGTAACTCCTAAATGCAATGACTTAAATAAATTAAATTTGGTATGTGGTGTCCTAACCTTAATTGTAGATCTGCAGTGCAGCGATTAGATTGAAAAAAAGTAGGGAGGAGCAAAAAATTTACAGACATATAAAAGTATTCGGGAGTATAGGGGTAGACCACAAAATACTTAAAAATTTAGCTGCAAACTTAGCTAACTTTTTCCGGACATTATTGCTTTTTAATAATTATTAGTTTTAGCAGCTAAAAGGAAATAAAAACTGAATTTTTCCAGATTTTTCCAGAGTAGATCTGTGTCCAATTTTGGTTTCAATCAACTGAAAAAAAAGGCATTAAAATTGCATCTTTACCACTCTACGGCCCAAAAAATGAAGTCTCGGCCGCTTCACGCGTTTTTGCCCACCTGTGTTAGGGAATGGCGCGTGTTACTGCCGCTGGCGTATTTTTCCCCACTCTTGTTACGGCGTATACAAGAAAGTTTAGGTGATACCACTCCCGCTGGTTTGGATGAATAAATTGCATAGTGGTAAAGTCCTCCAACGAATTAATGTCTTAAAAAATTATTTACTTGCGATCACTGAGGGCACCCAAAATCCGGATGTATTTAACAAGCCAAAAAAATTAATAAAAAAAATCTTACAAATTCTCAGCTTCGACTTTGTGTAGCTTTTTTTACTTTATGTTAATAAGAAATTTGAAGGAACAGAGAGAAAAATTCGAATTATCCGTATTCCACTGTATTTATAACTACGGATAAAATTTCGTTATAGTCTTTTACTGTGGAAACGAAAGCAAACTTCCCCTTAGTATCTAGAGATTTTGATATATTGCGGCCTGCATTGACAAAGCAGAATGATACAAATATATCGGAGTGTAAAAACAATGCCATTTTTAGAATTCTACGCCGCAGACAAAAGGTTTCGGAAATTCTGGTCAAAAAACACAATGAAACGAAAAGTGAGAGTTGAAGTCGGAAAAGTTGAAGCTTTTAAAGTTCAAGTGGCCGAACGCACTTCATCTGGAAATCGGCCGGCAATAACAGTTTTAAGTGCCGCGCCGAGTGCCCGCTCCTAAAAATAAAAGTTTTATTTCGACACTTGGATGTCAAAGAGAAAAAACATGTCGGGAGTGAAATGTCAAGCGAGAATGATTGATGCAATACGGAATAATAGAATGGGATTTTCCAACTATTTGCGAAAAAAAGTTGTTTCTTTTCACGCATTTATTGACTTAAAAACAAGTTACTTATTCTTATTTTGTCTCAACTTTACAGTAGACGATGAAATTGAAACCGTGAAAAAAAGGAAATCATTGAAGT
>BGPR01034971.1:0-16203 GCA_013235015.1 Araneus ventricosus
GATTATTTAATTACCAAGGAGTTTTTAAATTAAGTTGTTTTCCCCTTCCAAAGCAAGAAGAAAATTTTTTATTTCTATGAAAAAATGGATTTCGTTATTGGTGTATGTTTCGAGAATACCCACATGAAAGATGATGAGGTTATTTGAACTATTTATTTTCTTACATCGTTCTTAAACTGGTTTTTTTCAGAAGAATTTATAAATTGAGATTTCAAACTTTTTTATGACTTTTTCTGTATAGTATCAGACAATATTTTTGGCATTTTTTTAAAATTTGAATTTATAAAAAGGATTCCACTATTGCAGGTGTGCATAACATGCGTTCTTCATACACCATTTTTTTTTGCTGTTTTGAGTTAAATATCCAAGAAAACTAAATACATATTACAGTTCCTAGATATTCTGCTCATATTCTATTTTACATTTCATGTAATTTTTTTAACCTAAGCTTCATCAAAAAACTAAAAGTGTGTGTGACAAATTTGAAAATAACATTATTTACATGTTTTGAAGATACCAAATTGATATTATACTTAACATCGTTAACATAATAAAATAAGTTTCCTATTCCTTTTTGGTGAGTTATATTTTAATACGTAAGAATATTACTTGTAGAACGATAGTTAAGAAAATAAACAAGGAACAAACTTTGAGACAAGAATCTTGATTTGCCATGACAATCGATATAAATCTTAGAATTCACTTTTGTGTTTCAAAATCTAAGTTTTAATATCTAAATGTATCTAAATAATTTTTCTATCTTTTCTATCTAATTAAGTTTTAATATCTCAAACAGTGTATCTAATTCTGATAAATGATTACCTATTAGATTTTTCACGTTGTAGATAGTAACATATACATAAAAGTGTAATGAAATTATGAAACATTTAATTATAACGATTTTCAATGTCGGTACATCCACTATCTCATTTCTTATGAATTTTGACTTCATTTCGGTAAATTAAACTCCCTAATCAATAGCTACAAGACGGCTATTTTTGTTCAAACCTTGAGATTTTGACTTTGGTCAGACGAACAACTTGGCACTACCCTGTCCAATCTTCCACAATACATCAGTGGAAAGACCAACATATAAAGGATACAACAAGCACCAGGCAAGCAAGCATGGTGTATCTATTTTATGGAATTGGATCTCAAACTTTCAACATCGAATCCTACAGCTGAGTCCAATCTTAGAGCTGAATCCAATCCTGCAGCTGAGTCCAATCTTACAGCTGAGTCAAATCCTACAGCTGAGTCCAATCCTACAGCTGAGTCTAATTCTACACCTGAGTCAAATCCTACAGCTGAGTCCAATCCTACAGCTGAGTCCAATCCTACAGATGAGTCCAATCTTACAGCTGAGTCCAATCTTACAGCTGAATCCAATCCTACAGCTGAATCCAATCCTACAGCTGAGGCTACGACAACCGGCTCTGTCGCTCATGTTAAATCTAATGTTACAAGGCTAAAAGAATGAAAAATTGATGCGATTTTTTTGTCATTTAGATTGAATTATTAAAAATCACATTCTTTTGTAGTAATGTTTTTTATAAGAATAATAATAAAGTTCATTCAAAAGAAATATAATTGAAATAATTGAGACTTACATAATTATCCATTTAAATATCATTATTCATTTTTTCCTAGCACTTGATGTTAGTACATATGGTATCAAAAGTACTTAATATGAAACCAAAGAAAGTTACAGAAATAAGTCTCAGAATTTATAGCATTTGCTAGACCTATGAAAAAATTTGCACCTATTTTGAATAAATGCCTTTTTATGCACAGCAAATGAATTTGAAGTTAACAGAACTGATTATCTTACAAACAGCATTAATATGCTATGCGTATGCAAATTAATTTGTTCACCTTTCGACATTCATATATAAATTATCTAAGAGCTTACCGATAACAAACATATCAACTTAAGCTCTGCAGCAATCCCAGCAAAGATCCTGTGTTTAGTTCAGATTAATTTAGGTAGATAATATCCCTTTCAAAGAAACATGAGGGTTATTTTGGAAGGAACGTAGTCATGAATCATGGTCAGATGAAGAGGCCAACACTTCAACTCGAGCACCAGGTCGAATTTCCACATCACTTTCAGAAGGTGGACGTTTGACCTCGAACATATTTAAAGCACAGTAAGACCGTTTAGACGGCGCTTTTTGTCTTCTCTTGGAGTGGTTTTAAGTCTCGAACCCACATCCCTCCGACCCAGCTATCACGTGACCACCGCTGCCCAGAAAAGATGCTAAATTCCTCTGAAATATTATGAAACTGAGTCGCATCACATCTCAAGAATTATCGCAAATTTTCTGCCATATATATTATAATTGGCATACAGCGCATGCCAAATTTCATTCATCATGTTGCTCAATTAACGCTCACCAAGACCGTTCAGACGGTGCTTATTCTCTTCTCATTGTGCGGGTGTGTGTCTCGAACCCACATCCTTCCGACCCAGATTTCACGAGACCGCCGCTGACCAGCAAAAATGCTGAACTCGTCTGAAATATTATGAAACTGAGTCGCACCACATCTGAAGAATTATCAAAGGTTTCTACCATATAGATTGCAATTAACATACAGTGCATGTCAAATTTTACTTATGATTTCTTTTTTTTTTTGGTATTAGTTGAAGACCTTGCGTTGCGAAATTTGACTGTGTTTTTTCGGAGAAAAACTCTCTGATGTTCTGAACATCAGTCATGTAGATAATTTCTTACCTATCATTCAAATATTTTTTTATGTAGTTTTTATATGAATACCTGTATTTTTCATTGAAACATTGGTATAACGCATTCTTTTATATGAAAATGTACATGTATGAAAATGTGCATGATGATTTACATATATGAAATAATCAGTATTTTGTATGCTTTACTAATCTTATATTATTTTTTGAATTTTCTAGAATGTATGCATTTTTTGTAATTATGTTTCGGAGGATAAATGAAAATTGTTTGAAACGAAGAAAAGTTATTTTCGTCGTTTCGTATGATTGTATGAATATTATAAACATTACTCATGAATATTATAAACATGTTCATTACGAATGTTGTGCTTTGCTTAAGTTGCCGAAATCGAAGCAGGAAACCAGCCTAGAGAAACCCGCCTCTTCTGCTGGTCAGCCATCAGTATTAAGAACGCGATCGCTTCCATTCCACCCTCTAATGCGTCTTTCGACTTTTAATGCTGTCCCGCAAATCGGGCGGAATGGCTCGCGGGTATTAGTTGAGCAGCCATTAAGAGGACCGATTCCGATCCGCTAATGAAATCAGAAATTATGTTTCCGAAACAGTGCTGAATCGAAGCCTTTTCAAATGGCGAAGGCGATCGAAGGACTTTCTTTCCATATTATTCATCGTAACTGACACGCTGTTGCTGACATGGCATATTAAATCATACGGGAAATTTTCTTTTTGGCTTCAAATTATCTTCGGTTGGTTAGAAAATAGAAAGACCTGCGTTTGGAATAGAAGAGGATTTTTAACAATCCATAGAACAGCCTTTAATAGCAAAATTATATTTTTACTTTTTAGGAGGATAGATTCTGATAAACTCAATCGAATCGTTTTGTGCATTCTTTTTTGTAAATCGAAGGACTTTCTTTCCATATTATTCATCGTAACTGACACGCTGTTGCTGACATGGGATATTACATCCGGGAAATTTCGTTTTTTGACTTCAAATTATCTGACGGTTGGTTAGAAAATACGAAGAGCTGCGTTTGGAATAGAAAAGGGTTTTAACAATCCACTGAACAGCCTTAAATATAATTATTTGTTTACTTTTTAAGAGGAGAGATTCTTAAACGTTAGATCAGTGCGGTGGATAAAATCAATCGAATTATTTTGTGCATTCTTTTTTGTAAATCGAAGGACTTTCTTTCCATATTATTCATTGTAACTGACACGTTGTTGCTGACATGGGATATTAAATCGTAAGAGAAATTTTCTTTTTTGGCTTCAGATTATCTGAAGGTTGGTTAGAAAATACAAAGAGCTGCATTTGGAATAGAAATGAGATTCAAGAATCCACAGAAATTTTTTAGAGCATGATTTTCCATTCTTCTTTTGTTGGCTTGTTAAATGCCCGATTTCTAGATTAATCTGGCATATAAATCCAAGAATCTCCTTTTTATTAATTTTGCAAATTGGTGGTTTCATTAACCATGCGATATTTATTAGACATCTCTTTCAATGCTTTACTACTTTAAATTTGCTTATTTCTTGTAAAGTATAAAAACAATTACAGTTGTTCCACACAAACTTTTTTCAGGTAATCAGTTCAAATTAAAATAAGGCATTTAATTTATTTGAGGTATACATACGGTCTAAATTCCGTAATGCGTTCAAAATCTTTGAATTAAAAGATAAATTGATGACGAATTGATGTTGCCTCTTTCTTCAAATGTTTCATGTGTGCTCTTATGTTGAATTTCACAATATGTTATCAAGCCTTAATGATGAATAAAGCAATTGTGAGAGACGAAAAATCTTTTTTTTAATTACCAATTAAATGTCTGAAAATGTTGAAAAGGTTACATCTTGCAACTTAGAATATTTATTTAAAAAGATAAATGATAGTTTACACTTTATTACTTATAAGAATGTTCATTTTTCTGTTTTTTACTATATTTAATACACATCTTGGTTGAAAACTTGCCATCGGATGTCAAAAAAGTATTTCAGATATCAGATGCACTTTTTATGGCTCCTGATTTTTTCAAAACTATTCCATCATATCTTTTTCTAAACCTTTTTTCTAAACATTAATTCTTTGGGAATTGATAGGGTGATTAATGGGAAAGGGAATTATTTAAACTACACTGAGAATATAGAACAGTAAGGACTTCTCCTACGCTACGCCACATTACAGCTCCTAGATGCCTGTGCTGTGTTCATACCAGAGAAGGTGCTTGCGTGTGAGTGTTATGAATTAGCTTTATGTAAGATTATAAATAAGTGTAGCGTAGACACGCGTTTAGCTAGGAGGTTGATTCTGATGGCATCTTACAGAGCTTGAGGAGTTTTATTGCGAACAAAGTTAGAAAATAAAAATATTTATCTGAATATAAGTAAAAATCGGTATTAAATTGAAAATTTTTCAAACTTCGTATGTTTTTTTTATTATAAAATGCAGAGTTTTCTTTCAAATTGTTAGAAACTTTCAGAATACTTGACAATACGTAAAAGAAACATTGTATTAAAATTTTAATTCAAAAATTTTAATATTACGGGTAATATGAGCACTTGTAGTAAATAATGTTTCACAGCGCATAAGCGAAATGTAGTTCTATATACTGTGAACAGATGGCGTCATCAAAAGCTACTCTAAATAAAACATAAGGTTGGATCCGCGCCGTAGATTTTTCGTGAAAACGTCGGCATAAAATCATAAAACAAGTCTTTCGTATTAATATGTAATGTAATTATCAATTTCTTTAAAACAGTATTTACACGGAGTAGTATAATGGTTAGCAAGGGACTGTGGTAGCTTGTGATTTATCTGTTCTGTAACTATTACACTACTCTGAGTAAAAATTGCATGAAAGAGATTGTTAATTAAATTACATATTAATACTAGTTAGCACTTGTTTTATGATTTTGTCCCGACGTTTTGTCCCGATCTAGGGCGCGGATCCGAACTGCGTCTTTTTTATGTTTTTTATAACATTTTTAGTTACACTCCCCTATCAACGATTCACGAGCTTCTCAATATACTTCATACATGTTTTTTTCCTTAAATATTGATATGTGGCAGATCAAGATGCAACTTAATCCTATTTGCAGTGCCTTTGATCACTACACTTTTCACAATTCACATTTCTTTCGAGTTAATTATTTCGTATGACTGATATAATGTGATGTAGAAACATTTACGATTTTCCGAGAGTAATTTTCTAGAAGGCTAATTAATCTTTTACTCTTTGCTGTGCTTGATGAAGGCATTGCATTAAAATTTCAATGTCCTCGAATATAAAATGCGCACCATTTAAACTCTGCTCTATCAATATGATTGTTTTCTATTAGGGTATTGGACGTTCTCTTTTTGTGGGTTTCGTCTTTATTCTTATAAGTAGCCAATATAATAAAAAAATTTAATATGATCCATCGATTTGGTTAGAAAGTTTTGCTTCAATTCTTAATCTGGCTACACACACAAGTGGAGTATTTTATTACATAACATAAAAGAATTTACTTCTGTTATTTTGCAATTAATTGCGAAAACTTTCTCGATATAAATTTATTAACAAAAACCGGACTAGGTGCCATGAATATATATCTAAGTTAATTCAATTTAAGTCAAATTACTACCCAAAAGCAATTGCAGCTATGAATCCATGGATTAGTCTTTGAAATGCACCATTTTCTCTCTAATGAATGATTATTTGCAGTTTCGCATTGTAAGGACATAAAGAATAAGTAGAAGCGAAACATTCCGTTTTGCTGCTCTACCATGCACCACTTTTTTTACGACTGGCCGTATATTCAGCAGGTGAAACACGCTTCGGACATCATAAGACCATCGGAAAAGGGAGGGGGGATGCTTGTAGGGGTAAGCAATTACCAAAAACTTAATTAGCGCGCTTTCACCCCACTGTCACGCACCCCACATAAATTTCCATACTGTTGAGCTGCACCGCACTTTGATTATGATATATCTTAAAAAATAAAGCGTTTTCGAAAGGGAGTTTTGCAGTTCTGGAGCTCTTAGGAATGAATCTTCAGATGAAAAAATTAAGCACTTTCTTTTTATTGTTTAGACGATGCATTTATTGCACATTTTTTTGGAATACATATTAAATTGGTTCTGAGTGTTTATATGCAGAAAATGTTAGATAATAGAAAAAAATTGTTACAATAACATGTTTCTTAAATTTGTATATGTATTTGAAATATGCGATATCTTAAAATAAAAATAACTTTATCGTTTTTATATTAGACGAGTAATAAAACGCATCTCTTACAGAGAGTTCTTAGAGTTCCAAATATGTAACAAAATGTATGATTCGATATAACTCTCATTATTAGCTTAAAAGTAACTTTGTGAAAGAATTTTCTTTCCTAATTCTTTTAAACGGTCAGTACTAACTCATTTCAAACTGCGAAATTTTTTTCTATTGCCATAGAAATATTATTTTGTGTATCAAAAGAGAAACATAAAGTTGTCTGTCAGTGTTGCTACAATTATCAACGACTGTTTTGTTCACAAACATTCAAAATTGCTGAAAAATAGGTGGAATCATGTGAATATTTAAAAATAATAATTATTTTCTAGAAAAATCATACACATTTATTTAACTATCCAGTTTTTTGTCATCCAGTGTATAGATTCTAAACCTTTCTTAGATAAACTCTTCTTAGAAAAAATAACAAAAATAAATTATTTAATTACTTTACGGACCAATTTTAATCATTGATTACATCATTCATTTGGCTTTAATTCAACGTAATTCCATTTTCCAAAATGATTTTCACCAAGGCTGCTAAGGTTAGAAAAACTATTAATGTTTCTTATATTTCAAATGATTAGCCCTAAAACAACTCTTCGGTCATAAAACATAAATTTTCCATTTTTGTTTAGGTTAAATATTGACACAGGTTTCGTAGCCAAATGAGCCTAATAAGGCGCACATTTCTCTTCCTCTCAGATTTTTCAATACTTAAGATTTCTGTTCCAAAAATCGTTAATGATAAAACCCAAAATGTCTTCCTTGTATAAACGAATTTAACGTAAACTCATTAAAGCAACACAAATTTTGATATTTATTATCCCAAGGCAAGTCTTGGGATTAGATTCTTTTGCCATGCTTCAAATAGAAAAATTAACTTCAAACAGTGACTTCCCCTCAAGGCATTCTTGTATTTGAAATCGTTGAAAAGTGCCAAAGTATTTTCCGTTTTCTCCCATTCAAGTTTTTGTAAGTTATTCTTTCTTTCACTCTCTACGACTTTTCAAATTCTTCTTGTTTTAGAATAAATAATAATTGGAAGCTGTCATAACCGACGGTCTTTCTTTTTCGTCGTGCCTTAAGATAATTTCGCAATGAATTCGATTATTTATTGAGAGAAGAGAGAGAAAGAGAGACAGAAAAAAGAGTGGGAAAAATTATCTTCACGAAATTATTTTAAATACTGCTAGAGGGGAAAACTCATGCTTTTATCTTCAAGTGTGTTGTCAGAAGCATCTGGTGTGCCACGCATGTTTTATTTTTATGCAGAAATGTGTTGATTATCTAATCGCTAAGAATGTCTTTCAATTAAACTATTTACACCCACCAAAAAAATGGGAAAAACGGTGTTTTTTTGCTAAAAATGCATTTTAATTTTCGAGGGTTTTTTCGGCAAGAACTCTCGGGTGAAAGATGTTAAATCAATTGTGTATTACTACGTGTTACATAAATGTTTTTACTTGACATTGGTGTTATTTGTGGTGCATTTTCTTTTATTATGTTCTTATTCTGAGAGAGTTTACTAAACTTACTAAAAAATCAATATCAACATGAAGGATTTATTGATATTATTTTAAGGTGCTGTTAATTACAACGAAAGCTATGAATAGTTAAGCTACAGCTTGTCTTGGTAAAATGTAAGATATGTGATCAATCATTTTATTAAACTATTCATCAGGATAAATAAATATAAATTGAAATTGCTACCAGTGCAACGTCGAATTGGAACATGAAATTTCTCCATATTATTTCTGCATTATGAAATTTTTGTATTTCGAAATTATCTGTACATATAGCCTGGCATCTAGATTCGAAAAAGGAGGTATATTGAGATTCATAACAGAATAAATGCAGATATGCATAGTTTCGTAGGATTATTGAACACTTAACAAAATTATATAAATTAGGAACTGTGCTCAGTGTTTAAATTTCTCTAACACATAATTCACATGCTTACGGTCTTTTATCATTTTTAACGAATATTTATTTCCAGATTGCAGCTGCAGCTATAACAGGTACTCATGACTACTCAGACAATTTCTAATACTTTGCTTGAAGCCAAGTTCCATTTGACTTGACCAGTAACCAAGGTATATCACACAGAAATTTATAATTTTTTGTAGCTGAATTAAAATAAGAATTCTTTTTGTTACATTTCACGAATTTAAGATCAATTGAAATGTACCAAATAATTCTCTGACTCACTATTTTTATGAATTTAAAATAAAGTTATGAAAAGCCTTAGCTTTATTTTCATTACAATTAAGTTCGCAATCCACTAATTATAACTTTATATAAAGTTTTGATCTGTTACATTAGGTATTGGTTAATAGTTTTGAAGTATGTCCATTATTCGCCTCTTGTGTAAGGTTCCAATTTATTTTTAAATTTTATTTTGGTAATAAAAGAGTTAGTGGCAACAGAAAAACAAGATTATGCCATCAGAATTGTTTAACATCATTATTCGCTTATCGCTTTGTATTGCTAAGTATCGCTATTCGTATTGTCGTTAAATAAATATATATATTTTTATAATCTTCGGCTATCCTTCATTTCTAAATTAATAATTCAATCTTTTCTACATCTAAAACATTAATTTTATATCTTATAATGGCTCAAACGGTACTTTCAAGAACTTTAAAACTTTCAAAATTCGATCGCAACCGCTAAGCCTAAATGGAATTATTAGACTCTCGAGAAAAACAATCCCGCCAAGATTATTTCGCATCTGCAAATATCGTCTGATCGCAATGGAAACGACAGCTTTCTCTTAGTAAGTATCTCCTGAAGTGTTACAAATTTTATTCACCAAGACATATTATTTATCGCTAAATTATTTTGTTGCTCCATCTTACACATGTTAATAGTGAAATTTTACAGATGATATTTTGAATAAAGATTTTAAGGATTGAAACTTTCACTATGATTTATTTCTGATATTTTTTAAAAATATATTTAAATATACCGCCTAAGAAGTATAAAAGAGCTAGATATGCTGCTGAGTTAGCAAGGAAATATGAAAATTCTAAGACATTTCAGAACAGCACTGATGTATTGAACGAAATCTAACAGCTGCAGATGCAAGTTGAAGAATTAAAAAAAATCGCCAAATTCCACAAACTTCTTCACAAATTGATCCAAATATTGCTGCAGTTTTCAACACGTTAATGGAATCTCAAAAACAGCTATTAGAATGTCAAATAAATCCACCAAATGCAATACAAATTACATACACTAATGCTACGGCCAATTCTATTCAAATATTTCAAGGAAATATAATGGATAATGCATATGTGTGTGAGTGGATAAAATAAGTCGATAGAATTTCAAAACTATCAATCTGGGCAAACAAACTCAAATTGACAAATGCTATCTCACGTCTCGTCGAATCAGCTAAAAATTGGAAAATAACTCAAGGTTATCGTTACAACCACTGGAACGAATGCAAAACTGCTCTTGCATCAAGATTTAAAATGCGCATTACAATGCAAGAACGTTTAGCAGACCAAAGTGATCTTAAACTGAAGAGAAACGAAACCTTAGTAGATTACAATTACGCAAAAGACGCTCTCTTGGAGAAAGCTCCTTTTACAATACCACAATCTAATAAAATTTCTATGATAATTGGCGACATTACTGAAGAAAAGCGACAAATTGCTTTAGTTACTCAAAATTATGCTACTGTTAAAGAACTAATCGATAGAGCAACTGCAATTGACGCAATTCGTAATATGCAGCATGAGAAAAAGTCACTTTATTCATACGGATCACGCTCATCACCAACATTTCAGTCAAGACGTATACTTGTTCTCATAATGAAGAGCTTCACAAATACAATCCAACGACTGATGATATTCGAGATATCACTTGTTGGAGTTGTAGAGATAAGGACATGCTTTGTTTATGTGCAATTTACCATCTCATCAACCATGTTCACCAATAGCTGCTCCGTGAAATTTATCTCGATTTTACTGAGGATTCAAATAATCAATCAAACACTTATTTTTCGCATTCTGGAAGCAAAATCTGTTCCAGTAATTTCTCACCAAGCGGCGCCACAAGTCCAAAATATACAGAGTCCCGTGGCAGTTGCAATCGCACCTCAACAGCAAGACAAGTGGCCACAAAAACGAATGAATCTCATTCTCTAAACTGCATTAAAACTAATGCAAACAAGCCTGGCTCTATTATCTGCTATTATTAACAAAAATATCGAAATTCAAGCCCTCTGTGATCCATTCTCAGATATCAAAGTTATTCAACAATCTTGCGTTCCAGCTGATCTGGAATTCAGCCGTGGACTGAAGGAGAGTTCCAGGTTGTTGATCACGAAGTAAAGCCCATAGGTTACATTTCCTTAAACATTAATGTTGACAAAATTAGTAACTTCATGTCAAAAGTTGGCATTTGCACCCAACTGCAGCAATTTTCGCTTATCCTAGGATTTGACAGGAATAAAAATTACAAGCATGATGCATTTACGAACCTAACGGTTCATTATGTATATCGATACCATCTGCACTTCATTTGTATGAAAGACCCAGTATTATTTGCCTTACTTCTAACGAATCTTCATTACCGGCTTTAGACGATGTCATTTTACTAATAGCAATGCCAAGTTTATTCCATGCCGATACACAATTAATTTCAAAACAAAGCCACAATTTAGCTGAGGACATTATCGATTCACAAAACATTTATTCTGAGCATGATAGCATTGAAACTTGGAGCGCAGTCGCTTTTCCCAAAAAGATAGTCAATCCATTTATGTTCCTGAAGAAAGATCCTTGTCAAAAGATAATAAAAATAATTTACTCGAACTTCCTAATTATATAAAAAGGTAAAACTGAGAAACCAGCAAAAAATGAAAAGCCTCTAAATGAAAGGGATAAGGTAAAAATGGCAAAATTGGATGGTAGTAAAATTGCAGGAAAACGACCAAAAGAAAAACTTATGCTTGGTACTCTTAAAAGAAATGAAACTAGCTGTAAAGATCAGATCGATCTTCTAACTTCTCCCAGGGTCGAAAGCGTACATAATGTGCACGAGAGACACTTGGCCAATAAAGGGGGATTTAAATTTCATCGCCACCTCCATTCGTTTGAACAAGGAGATCTCGTATTGTACGACTGAACGTAATAATGCGATCGAAAGCTCAAGCCAATTTTCAAAGGACCATTGTTGATTGTCCGTCCAATCGTTGCCGTATGCTACGACATCAAGTCTAAGGAGTCACAAAAAAGCTTGTGAAGTCGTTCTCAGACATCATCGTCCATACCATGGCCATACGTTGGTCATCGAAAAAAATTCAAGCTCCGACGAAGAGACGGCATTGGAAGTTTAAGAGAACTTATGACATGTGGCGCAAACTTCATACACCATTGAGTTATGAACACTCTCTTCGATAAATATTCTTTTCTTTTCGCCTTCCTTCTTCGCTTCAATTTCAAAATTTCTTTTCGAACTTTTTCATTGAGCGGGGCCGATTTAAGGCTCCAATTTATTTTTAAATTTCATTTTGGTAATAAAAGAGTGGCAACAAAACAACAAAATTATGCCATCAGAATTGTAAACATCATTATTCGCTTATCGCTTTATAGTGTTACATATCGCTATTCTCATTATCGTTATATGAATATATATATTTTATAATCGTTGGCTATCTTTCAGTCCTAAATTTATATTTAAACTTGTTCTGATCCTAAAACATTAATTTTATTCCTTAAACTTGTTTAGATTACACAATAAAAAGTTTCATTTTACCCTTCTTCTGCTATTTTACTGCACTAAAAAAGCTTAACAGATAATTGTAATTACAACCCTTTGTATTTAAAATATTATGCAATTGCGTTTCATGTTTCGATGAATTTTAATACATTTAGGCAAGGTCGTTGTTGTCGTGCATTACGGCTAATAAATGGAATCTAAACCTGAGAATATAAAAGTAATTCAGAAAGCATTTAAATTATTTCAATGCAACAACTTTTCAATTGTTGATTTTTAGAAAAAAAAGTGAAATATATTAGCTGCATAATTGCGACTCCGCCCTTTTTAAACTAAAGAAAGTACATTTGTTTATAGTAAAAATGTAAGAAATGTTTATTCATAGTCTTTTTCATCAAAAGTTATAACATTCGCTTTATTGTCTGGCTACCAACAAATTCCGGGACAAAAGACAGATTATTGTTCTGAAGCAATTCATTCACCAAGGAAACTTTGGAACTTCGCACACTACCTAAACTACTCACCTGAGGTCACACGAATGGAACAAATGGTAATCTAAAGGAGCAGCATCTATCGAATATGTTATGTGGGGCAATACATTTTAACAAAGTGCTATTGGAGTTTTCTTCACTGGTACTATAACATGTGGTAAAACACTTTCACGTTGAAAAACAATCTCGTCGTGCCTTGTAGCCTGGGCATTTTTACTACAATGTTTCATTAAATTGATTCGCTGTTACTTTCTACCCTCACTATTGACTATATGCCGCCTTTCCAACAGTTGAACACATTTTTCTAGTCTCACCAGATTCACAACATAGCCTTATTGGGAAACCTCTTTTCATTTCTGTATTCAAAGCATCAGTTCACGTCGTTTTTTGTCCCTCTATGTCCCTTACTTTAATTTCATACAAGATTCAATTTCCATGCTTTTGTACCTTGCTCATTGTATGTAGACTATGAAATGCATTGGGCAACTTTTTTGAATTCCGATTGCTCTTGGAAAGGGTAATGCTCCATGTTCTTCATCTAAATATTGTTTCTGGTTCTTAATGCTCTTCGGTAAGTTTCCGAAATCATTATTTTTAAACCACCGAAATCATTTTTTGCAAGTTGTATTCTTTAAAACATGTGTAAATTTAATTTTCAAAACCAAATGAAACATTTTTCTTTCTTTTAAAATAATGAACTAATATATCTCGCAAATGCCATTTTTGTAGACTGAAAACTCGATACTTTAATGATATAAAAAATAATGGTTGTTAATGTTTTAAATGTATGTCACATACATATTATTAAAAGCTGATATCAATTCCTTACCCTACAAAAGTTCGAAATTTAATAGCATTTAAAAAGAACTTAATGGCATCTCTTTAAAAAAAAAGGGCGGGATAATATATATACACCTAAAAATAGGTAAGTGATTTTTTTTTGAAAATTCAATTTCATATATTTGTTACCGGCAATGTGTGAAATGCCGGCATTTTATAGAATGCCTGGCGTTTTTAGGCAAAGTATGAAATATGAGATTTATTATATACTTTTCCTAGGCATTGTATATAATACCTAGGCATTATATAGAACGACAAATGCTATTTAGGCAAAGTATGAAAAAAGTTCACAATAAGGCTTATTTAAAAGGCGTGCATTCCTCAAAAATACAAATGTTATTTACAAAAAAAAAATAAAGAGTACCATTGAAAAATCTTTTATTCAAAATTCGTAAAGCAAAATGAAAGTTTTCAAATCAAAGTTTATGCCTTTCTTCTTAAATAAAACAAAATAAATTGTGAATCTACTTATTACATCAAGGAAGCAGATAATTTAATTTTGAATTGCGCTTAACTTTATTTCTTATATAATGAAATCGGCGATTTATTTCATACTTTTCCGGTTTGTCATTTGGCATTCTATAGAATGCCTAGGAAATGTGTGAAATATAGATCGTTTCATACATTGCAGGCTAGTTTTAGGCATTATATACAATGCCTAGGCATTGTATAGAATGCCGGATTTCAAACTTTGCCGGTAACATATTCACTCTTTCTTTCCAACTGTAAAAATAAGCTAAACCTACATGTAAAATACTTTTCAAATGTCTATAATAAGAAAGATGATAAATAATAACTGATAAGAGCAAGAAACGAACTTTATTCTAAAAATTAGCTTTCTGATATTAAATGTTTATTCCCAACAACGAAAATTAACTTAATATAAAATTTAAAAAAAATTTCACACTGAATTAAGATTAATTATTGCTGCTTTCTTTTATTATGAGAGAAGTTCTTAAACTTTAATTAGATTTAATAATTTCAAGAAAAGAAAGATTGATCGACACAAATTGCGTAATTACTTTATGACCCACTTTTAAACATTCTTTATATCATTCATTTCCCTTTAATAGAACGGAATTCCATTTCAAAACTATTTTAATAACTGCTTCAAAAGTAACGAAAAACCTCATTTATGAGTTTAACATTTCAAATTAACATCTAGAAAACACCTTTACGTTACATTACGCAGAATTTTTCTGTTTTAGCCTTTAAAAATTTTCTTTGACGAAAAATTCATACACTTTGCAATGCAAGCCCTGTAGAGAGCAATATTTCTCTTACTCTCAAATTTTTCAACGCGTACGATCTGTGTTTCAAAAAGCGTTAATGATGAAGCTCGAAATTCCTTTCTTAGGTAAACGAATTTAACTCAAGGCTCATTAAAACAACAAAATTTTTATATTTATTATCCCGAGACAAGTCTTGGGATTCGATTCCTTTGCGACGTTTCAAAAGGAAAACTCAACTTCAAACAGACTGACTTCCCCTCAAGGCATTCTTGTATTTGAAATCGTAGAAAAGTGTCAGACCATTTTCCGTTTTCTCCCATTCCGGTTTTTGTAAGTTATTCATTCATTCATTCATTCATTTTCGCTCTTTCTCTTTCCACGTGCCTCTATTTTCTTGTTTTTGCGTGAATAATAATTGGAAGCTGTCATAACCTACGGTCTTTATTTTTCGTTGTCTCTTAAGATAACTTTTCAATGAATTCGATTATTTCTTGAGAGCAAAGAGAGAGAAAGAGATTGACAAAAAATATATTCATGGAATTATTTTAAATACTGATGATTTGGGAAAGTCAAAAATTTATCTTAAAGCCTGATGTCAAAGGCACCTGGTGAAGCATGTATGTGTTTTTTGTGGTGGAGTGTTTGGATTATTTAATTACCAAGGAGTTTTTAAATTAAGTTGTTTTCCCCTTCCAAAGCAAGAAGAAGTTATGCACACTGGCATAGTGGAATCCTTTTATAAATCCAAATTTAAAAAATGCCAAAATATTAGTCTGATATATACAGAAAAAGTCATAAAAAAGTTTGAAATCTCATCTATAAATCTTCTGAAAACCCAGTTTAATAACGATGTAATAAAAATAGTTCAAATAACCTCTCACACCTTCATGGGTATTCTCGAAACATACACCAATAACGAAATCCATTATTTATAGGCAAATAAAAAATT
>BGPR01034972.1:0-16203 GCA_013235015.1 Araneus ventricosus
AAAAATTGAAGAGGAAGATCAGGTGCCTTTTTGTTACCTTTCCACCTTTTTCTTAAGAGTATTTTGATGATAAAAACTTTGTGTGTTGTTTAAAATACTTAATATTATAGTTGACATTAGTTGCTTTGAATTAAAGCAATCTAACAAAATAGTATCAAACTAAAGTTTCTGAACCAGATAAATCATTACTTTTGAAAAAAAAAATGAAACTTAAGATCTATAAGAATTACTTTTATAAACCAAGTAAAATGTTAGAAAGAAAATCAAATAAAATGTTAAATAGTTTCAAATGCACCTATACACATCAAAAATTAATTATCATGAAATTCATATGATCCAAAATCAATCATTAAAAAAAAAAGAGAGAGAGATGAACTTTTCAGCTGTAGATAGTAAACCCCTCTTCCCTCTTTGGTAATTAAATGTTGCTGGAAGGGAACAGCATTTCTTGACATTGTAAGTGAGGGGAATATTCAGTTTAATTCTCTAGTAGTAGTATATGATACTTTAAGGGGACATACGCCCTTTAAACCTCCGAAGAATGGGGGAAAACTGCCAAATTCGATACATTATATCTCTAAAACGAAAACATTTCAACAACTAACTTTTTTTTCCTAGAAAAATATCTGTTCTTTCTGTTATTGTACACACATTTTCAAATCTTCCTATTGGTATATATATATTTGAGAGTCATAAATATGGGTATAATTTTTGGAGAAAAAATGAGATAGTCACCTTGCGGGCATGATTACAGATAAAATAGTTGTCTAAACACAATATTTTGGGTTTCTAAGTAATACAAACAGTCTGTTTAAGGAACTGAACCTCAATTTTTAACGTTTATATTTAATTTTTATTTTATATACCAATTTAAAATAAAAATGTTAAAAATAGTTAACATTTCAACTTTTCTTACCCCTCCCACAAAAAAAAATTATTTGGAGAAAATATGTACAAAAATTGTGGTTCAATTTGTATAATATATCACAATACATATTCAGTAAAAATTTTATTTAAAAATATTCAATAGTTCTTGAGATATCGTGCGCTCAATATCAAGAAACATATTTTGAGATATAGCGCTTTAAGGATAGGGCCATATTCAATGTTTACATTGAATAGCTGATACATTTTCCTTTATAACTTTCATAATTATGGGAATTTTTTAATGCAGGTTGTTTTTAATTGTTCAGAAAAGACAGGAGAATAATATATATATATGCTTCATAAAATCGAAAATTTTCGAGGTTTAACAATCATATGTCCCCTTAAAAACCTTTTTAAAATTTGACGAAAAAGAATTACAGATATAAATTTACTAATAACATTGGAAGGTAATTTTTGGGACTTTAATCCTTTAAAGTTCACAACATGTTTCATTTTGAAAATTACTTAATTTATTTCAAAAATGAGTACTAGACACATAGTTGATCATAAAAATGTAAAGGAAAGAAATCTAGCATTTTTATTTTCATGAAATTTGTGGTTTCAC
Source organism: Araneus ventricosus (assembly GCA_013235015.1). Classification (NCBI taxonomy): domain Eukaryota; kingdom Metazoa; phylum Arthropoda; class Arachnida; order Araneae; family Araneidae; genus Araneus; species Araneus ventricosus. The sequence goes on from BGPR01034972.1 coordinate 1,493, forward strand.
ACCCAGTGAACGGTAACAGGCTATTTTTCCTCCGAATAAGTTATCATTGAAATGGAATTTAAATTGTGTATTTAATTTATAAGTATACATGAGTATTCAGGACATTCTGTCTTCATAAAATTCAATATTAGTTTTGAATATTCAATTTTAAAAAATATCTATTTGTGCAAGAACCCTCGTCATTTTGCTTCTCGTAGCAATTTAGCTCTTGCAATGCTGATATCTTTGTGAAAACTAATGGTATTGAACTCGAATTTTTTATAAGTTGGTCTATATATCTGACTCTTAAATTATGAAGGAAAAATTATGCTTCATTTCGCTCATGCACAGTAAAAAATTGCTCAATGTGTGGTTTCTCTGCGAAACCAATGAACATTAAAGGATTAAGACATGGTGAAAATCATTCTCATGTGATAATTCTTTCAAAAGTTGGTGACAATCAACTGCAGAAACATAGAATTTCCGTAAATTAAATATTCAGTTAATTACAAGTATGAGATTCTTCCGAATTTGGGGAATTTTCCGACTTTTTCAAAAATGTTCCGACTTTTTTAATCGAATAAAACTTTCTCAAAATAAAGGGGGAAATATATCTGAAGATCTGAGCTCCAAAAACTCAAATCAAATAGTTACTAATGAACAAGAAAGGCAACCATCCAAAAAAAGAAAAACAGCTTCGTATGATATAAAAGATCTGTTTGAGAGAGCCGTACAGTCAAACGTTGCAAATCCGGACCTTTTTCATTCCGTAACTCCCCCCCCCTCGAATCCCCAAAAAAAAATAATATATATATATACTAACTTTTATCTACCAATGGCAGTGTCAGCAGAAAGCGTGCGTAACCATCTGGGGAGGGGAGGGATTTAACCACATGTACAACGATTGCAGAAGGTATTGTGGGGGGGGCATTGTAATCCTAATGTTAGGATCTCAAAAGAAAAGCTGAAATTTTTGAACTACCTGAATCAGGTTGTGTGATTTAAATCAGTTGATTAAAATACTGATTTAAATCGCATAATCAACTGATTTTAAAAAAAATCACTGATTTAAATCACTTTATTTTAAATATCAAGTTATATGCTTTAATGAAATAAAATTGTTCATGTATCTTTAAATATGCGATTTTAAAATATTTTTAAATATATATTTAAAGAAAGAATATATAGAACATTAAAAAAATATTTCATTGACTTGAGTGAACAAAGTACTTTCCATATCTTTATTTTGAGAACGAAGCAAATTAGATTTTACGCTTTGAGCAAAACAATAATTTTTTGAAATATGATGAGAAAACATCATGAATGGGTTTAGTTTATTGTCTAGACATAGTTTTTTAAAAAAACTTGCTTCATTCCGTGAGGGGTCGTCCCCTTTTCGCGTCACCCCCTCATGAGAACCCCCTTAGATACACTCGAAAATTATTGTTGAATCTTACAAAAAAAATTATAAATTAAAACTTCAAGAATATTGGAGCAAAATTTTCGAGTTACTTTGCTAAAATTGTTAAACGTCCAGAGCTGAAAAATTTCTTATCTCCGAGTCAAGGAATTTTCCCAAACTTTATCTCTAATAATTCCTATTCTGAAACAAAATTTCATAAGACTGCTATGTACATTCTAAAAGGACTACTGTTAGCCCTATCCTAAACCTATTATTTTTCATTTATAGTTGAATTTAACGGTTGAGAAGCTTCACAGCCAAGGGTTAAATAAATCTCTAATGAGCAACACAATAAAATGTAAAGTATGAGATACTCCTTCTTTTATAAAATAAAATAAATATTGTGAAAGGATCATGCTCACAAAGAAAGAATATAGTAAAATGCAGTGAGTTTCATTTTAATATCAGAGAAATCTAGATAGTGTTGGGGACAACAAAGTTTTTATATTGCAATAATGTTCAAATGTAAGGTAATTAAGTAATGCATATAAATGCTCCAAAAGATATACAAACATCTACATAATGCAATTTAAACTATGATCTATACTTATGAAAGGCAATGTTTGTGAGCGTGTGCGCAATGTCCAGATGAATCTATCACACTTACAGTCATGAAATTTGGCGCACAGGTAGTCCTGATGATGACTCAATGCACCTTGAAGCCTGAATTTAAAAATTTTATGTAGAAATTTTTTATTTAATGTTTTGGATCAAACAGATTAGGAGTAAAGAAAGCTTCAAAACTTGTGTTTATAATGAAACAAATTAACAGCTGAGTGTAAAATTCCATAATATTCTAACATACAATAATATATCTGTAGTCAAGAAATGACAATTTTTATAATATTGTTCCTTTTTTCCTTAATAAAATTGTCTTATATTTCAAAAATATATTGTTATATTTTAGTTCACAAATATTTTTTAAATAGTTGTTACATTTTTGCATTAAATTTTTATAATTTGTTTTTTTAAAAGAAAGTACAGCTTAATGACTGGTATGTTGTTATATATATATAATTCTATGACTGTAACACTCATTGTCTAATATACAAATGTTAAATATATGTATATAGTTTTAAAAAAATCATTAAAATCAAAAAAATCTTGATTTAAATCAAAAAAATCCGATTTAAATCAAATAAATCGATTTTTTTGAAAAAAATCGACAACCCTGACCTGAATACATCAAGTCAATAGAACAAGAAATTGCTGAAGATGACACCTTTGAAGTACTGCATTGCGACAATAAAGCCCCGACAGAGTGTCAGCTCACTGATGCCGAAATATGCAGTATGGTGTTGATGAACTCCCAAACTTCAGTATCCGATAGCGAGGAGAGCAAAGAAGAAACACAAGTGGAAGATAAAATAACAATTGACAGTTTAGTGGAAGTGTTGAAACCGCAATAAAAGGACTTGAGCAAAGGGACTTTATTTCGGAGTTGGACATAATGGCGATACATAAAATAAAAGAGAAGTTACTTAATCAAAAACCGAAACTAATGAAGCAACTCACTTTAAATTAAATGTTTTGTAAAAATGTTAAAATTAATAAGAAATATTATTAATTATGTTTATAAATCAAAGAAAACAAGTAATAAATAAGTTTCTTAAAAAAATTAAATTGAATTGTGTGTTTTATGATGTTAAATTCACTTCTTAATATTGAAATGATCTAAGATCCAGAATTATCCCAAATCCAGAATTGCCGAAGTCCCGACGATTCCGGATTTGCGACGTTCGACTGTATTAAAAAAAATGGCAATTAATATGGTTAATAACATTTTTGTATTTCTTTTGTTTTTTGTTTTCCATTTAATATAGAAAAGTGTACTCTATATTCCAAATTTCAATTCAATGAATGTTTACCCAGAGTATTATATCTGATTTTTATTTTAAAAATGAATACACACTGATTAATTTCAACAAACAGATGTTTTACTGATGTGTGCTTTATAATGGTACCATAATTTCTTTCTAATTCTTACTATTTTTCGTCATTCAGGGAAAATTATATATAAATAGAATAGATTTAATACCAGTAGCAATTACAATATTTGTTATATTTGAAATTCTTATGTATTATTGCTCAAATGTCGTTCGCACATTTTTTCAGACTTCTTGCTTTTTTGGCAGTCTCATCCCTGTAATTAGAAACCCCCCCCCCCCCTGTTTTGAAGAGAATGTGTCAAATTCCCTCAAGATTGGACAAACACTGCAGATTTGTAGAAGTACACTCACAAACAATTTGCGTTATATACATAGATTTTTTTCATGCTGTGTGATAAAACTTATTGAATCAAAAGGAGTTTCTTGTAGAAGAGGGTTTCTTAAATTATTGGCCTTTCGTGACCTCTTTTTGCATTTATGACCCCATTTTTGTAGGAAAAAGTTTGTCATTACCCTGAAATTAGAAGATAAACTAAAACATGGAGAATAAATGTCAATCGAATGAAAGTCAATTCAGTTTCAAATAATTACATTAGAGCAACTTTTATAGTTTTTCAAGGAATTAACGTAAAATTACCTTTTAATCATAATTTTAATACATAAGTTGGATTATTACAAATCCCATGCTACTAGTGTAAATGCATTTAAACGTGATAATTTAAAATTTTTTAAATAGTATTACATACAATGACGAAATTTTAGCACATATATTTATCGTAAAAGTGAGAAAAATCATACCTTTATTGCATATGTTGAGTGCAAATTATACATTCTTATTTTATATGATTTAGGTGTGTGCAGGTATGTGTTTTATTAAAAAATCTTGACCTTAATTTTTTTAAAAAAATTTTTAAATAGTAGGAATGGAAAAATGACCAAGGCAGAAAATTTCCGAATTTTATTTAGGGGAAAAGGGCATATAACCAAAGCTTTGTGTTGTATAAATTAAGCACTTTATCATTGCAGGGGTTACGAATAAATTGAGACTTTGATGAAACAAAAAAACTTTGCTTTATTGTATTGATCAAATATTAATGTAATGTTTTAAGTAGTGATAATTTTCATGTACAGATATTGAAGAATTATAAAGCAATCATTTTGAAACTTTTTGCAGTCCTGATATTTTGTGTTTGATTGCATTTGGGGTCATAAACCCACAATTTAACCTCTTTGACCATTTTTTTTTTTTTTTTCTTCAATCAACAAGATTTTAAAAATGTCACTTTTTAAATTACAGTACCTATGCAGTTTAGCTTCAAGAAGACATTATCTCCAACTTTATTGACCACAATTTCAAGTATTTAAAGCAATTTTAAAATGCATTTTTACTGAAAGCATCATTTTGGTCATAGGCTTGTGCTATGCAAGAAAACAAACGTTGCAATGAAAGATAAAAAATTAAATTTCAGAATGTAAGAATTTATTTCAAATTTTAAGCATAAAAAACAGAAACTTCAGGAATAACCCATGATAAAATGTTAACTCCCTTAATCTCTTTAAAACTTACTGCTCTGTTGTTATTTCCAAGAAGTTAAGATATTCCTAGAAAAGTTCATGTCTTGCATATTAGATACAACTCTAAATCTTGAATTCTTATATATTTGGTTTTGAATTTCTAATGAATATCAGATGTCATTAATTTCTGTTGCCAAAAGAAACAAAAAATCATGTCAATTCTTGATCTGATAATTGCCTCTCCAAATTTGAAGACTTTTCCCTTGGATAAAAATAAAATGTTTTTCTTCAGACAGAAATTGATGCCAAACTAAATTCATAAAATAATGTTTAAATATTTATTGATGTTTCCTGTTATTTTTGAAACGTATAAATGCAAAAATCTTTTTTGAATTGCTAATTACTTTTCTCCAAAAAATGTTCAGTTAATTCAGAATTGTATAACTTTGGCCTTTTTGCATCTACAGAGGATAGCCTTGGAGTTGCAAAGGAAAGAGAAGTTGCGTCTCCAAAGGAAGCGAGAAGAAAGAGAAATGAGGCAGACTGAGAAGGCCAGAGCAGGACTTTCTGGAGCATCAAACTGTGAGTTGCGTCCATTTTTAGTTACTATATTTGCTGGAAAAGCATGTTATTTATGTTTAGTAATGAAGTTTTTCATACCCACGACAATTTTTTAAGAGCGTCGTTAGAAACTTTGGTACTTATTTTGATAAATAAACAGTACGTGATCTTAATTAATAACGTTATAATAATTTTTAAAAATTAATAACTTTTTTTAAAAATTCCATAAATAAGAATTTTTATAAACTGATGATATTCAGCGCATTGAAAGTACAATACACGAATTGAATCCAACAGTTGTGCCATAAAACTTCAAAATAAACAGTACAATTCATATCTAATGCACTCAATTTTTTTTTTCAAAAAGTAAGTTTTTTTATTTAATACATTGTATGGCAGTAAAGTCCTCGAGTAAATTGATGAATTAAAGCTTTTGAAACGTTATTCACTTACAATCACAGAGAACACAAGCCAGAGACTTATTTAACTGACTCAAACAATTCAGAAATAGGAATACATTTTTTTATAATTTGTAGTTTTGATTTTGAAGTAACCAAAATCAAATTGTGAACAATATTGTAGTATTATGCTAATAGGAAATTTTAGAGACGCCAGAGAAAAAACTTAATTGCCAACGGACTCAAATTTATCAAAGCCCCACTGTAGTAGTTTACTTCAATAGAATACTTTATATTGTCCATTTAGCCTATTCAGTTTAAATTTTAAGTTTTTCCTTAAGGCAGCGGTTCCCAACCCATGGGTCGTGCCGCAGATAGGTTATTAGTGGGCCGCGGCACCCTAGTCAAGAGTCGAAGTTGGAGGTGATTCAACAGTCTTCACTCGTTTTTTGCTTCATAAAACAATATATTTTAAATCCTTTTACAGTAAACTTTACTAATTACTGACCTATACGTGCATATAATATTTATATAAATATATGTGTTTGTATATTTTTTCTTATATATTTAGTTAATGGGCCTCAAAATATTTTTTTTACATAACAGGTGGTGTGCACAAACGAAAAGATTGGGAATCACTGCCTTAAGGCATTTGAAGAAAAATGTTTTATTAGCATTTTTACTTTTTTTGTATGTGTATGTAAAATATAATGTTTGTCTATACAGCATCCAGTGTTAAATCAATGGAAGACGTGATGTGCATGAGAGAAGCTGCTACAAGTCCTCTGGAGAAAGATTTCTCCTTGCTTTCCCTGGAGCCACCAGATAATCTCACTCCTGAAGAATTTCAAGAATTTGTTAAGCGGCGGGATGTGGTTAGTAAAAAGTTCTAATCTAAAACTCAAAATTGCTAACTTCTTTTAATTAATTGATTTATTTTTCCTAATGTAATTAAGATAATCCATTATCTCAAGAACATTTATTAATAGGATAGCGTTATTTGCAGGTACTGTACCTGCGAATAAAACGTTATTTGCAGGTACAGTGCGCCAACATCCGGTTCTTATCCAATCACCCTAATTAAGTAGCATTTTGCACAGTCAGTACTTGGGAGGGTGACCGCCTGAGAAACAGTGTGCTTTTGTCTTCCTTTTTGAGTTCTTGACTCATGGACTTTTTTAGTTATACCAGATCAAGTGGATTAGTTTCAACGGTTAAAATATCTGTGGATAAACCATTATTTACTGTTTAAGACTAAATAATGAGTTGTCATGAATTTTTTTCTCTAATTTTAATAATTTAAAGATTTTTAAATATAATTCTAGACATTATTTCTCATTGCTGGACTTGCATTCAAGCCATTTCTACAAATATTTAATAGTTTGTTTTTAATCCATTGTTAAAAACTGAAGTAGAGAGATGCTGTTTATTATCAAATTCTATCTTTTTTTGGATAATAGGATTAGAATGTACTGTATCTTTGGAAAAAAACATTATTTATTAGGTAGTGTACATTCTGTTCAATTTATTTTTCTTCTATAGGAGTAATTGAAGAGGCCTCGAAGCAAATATTCATACATTTTAAAATTTAAATCGCATGCAAGCATTGAGTTGCGGAAAGGGCGTAAGAATATAGTTATTTAAAATATGCTTGAAAATTAACAAGGTTTAGAAAAAAAAGGGCAAAATTATATAAAATATTGAATTTATGGACATTGGTTTTAAAAATAATTAGTGAAAATTCAAATTCTTAATCAGATTGTTTAAGTAGTTTGAGAGTACAAAAAATCGCTCCCAACTTGCTATCCGGATTCAAAACCATAACACTTCAGTTAGCAGTCAAACACATTACGACCATGCTTCCCAGCCGTGATGTGAAGAGGTTACAGGGTCATTTAGTTGTTTTCTTTAGCCTCTCACTGTTTGTTAAAATTTTTAACAACAGCTAATTCTGCATTTTCTTCAATGTAGATTTAGATTCAAAATATTGACTTTGTGGTTTCCATCAACTGCAAAGGGAAGTTTAAATTTTCTTGAGACAGCTTTCGGGTCTTTGGAGCTTATTAGGATTGGAAATTTGTTTTTATTGATAATTTGCCATGATGTTTAATTTTATGACCGAAAAAAAAATCAGTAAATATATTTTCTCTACAAATTCAATCAAATGAATTAGAAATCGGCTCTCAAGACAAAATTAAATGTGAAACATAAATGTCGCATGTGTCCGATGAGAAACTGAAAATTCTCACAAAGTAGCATTAATATTTCTTTTAATAATCTCGTAAACACTGAAAGAACATTTCAAGTACAAAAGGAACATTTTAAAATTTCTACAGAAGCAATTGAATTCGACAAAACCTGCGAGTAATCCGTAGTTACAGTATACCTGCAAATAACGTTTTATCCGTAGGTACAGTGTGCCTGCAAATAATCACTTTCTTGATTAATATGTAATTACAGACTCCTAAATATCTTGCCTAATGTGACCTAAGCGCAGGCTGGATAACAAAAAACCCAGAGTTCCATAAATGCTTGCTTCTATCCCATTCCTATCATTACAAACATCCTTCTGATACCAAAATCTGCTTTTATTCATATTTTCTGACTTCTTAGTACAGGCTAGTACTTTATAAATGTTTGTGCTATAATTGTGAAAATTTAGTACAGAAAAAGGAAATCCAAAAAATAAAAAGTATCATATGCATTTTAAGACAAATTTTATACTGTCTAACTTAATTGCATGAAATATAAACATTGTACAGTTTGAATGCAAACACTTTTAAAATTAACAAAACATTCATGTAAATTGTAGGCTTAATTCATACAAAAATTATTTAAACTTTTTTTTTACTGCTCATTGATAAAATAAACTTATTTTACTATTCGTGAATAAATAATTTTTTAAAAAAATGGACATCATTCAACAATTTCTTAACATTACCTAGAACTGTGGTAAATGTATTTTTACAAGTGTTAATTTCTTGGGATTTTGTGTTTTGCTAATGCCTCCCCTCCCCCTTCAATTTATTTTTGAGATAATACAAGAAAATTTGAAAGTAATCTTTATTTTATATTTTACTATTTGTAAAAAAATTCTTTTAATATATATATTGTTTAAAATTTTGTAATTGATTGATTGATAATTTTCTATCAAAAAAATAAACCCTCACCATCCTCCATCCATTTTTTTTTAATAAGGAATGAAATTTTATTTCACAGTTTTCTTAATCTTGGTATTTTTAACATAATTTAAAAGAATTTTGCTAAAATCTGTGCTTGAAATTAAATTGGACATTAGCAGGTTAATATGAAATAAATTGAATATCATGAAGAATATGTTTCATTGTTTTAATTTATTTACTTATTATTGAGCATATTTTTCTATCCATCATGTTCAAATGCTTTTATTATAGGAGTTGGCTAGGTTGCTTCAAGAACAAGAAGCAAAGGTAAGTTTATTCAAATATTAATCTTAAGATTGGTTGATTTGTTAGATTATTCCATATTTTGAAATTTTATAATGCAATGTTGGGGAATAGATCCTGTAAATTTTTGTTAATTTCCAGATTTTATTTATTTTTTACTTCTGACTTATTTTTGTGGGAAAATTGTACTGTGTGTGTTTATTATTTGCAGCAGCATTTTTAATTATTGGATTTAGAACACAACTAAAAAATAAAAACTTACTTAATGTTATATTAATTACTTTTAATTATAGCTTTAAAAATTAAATTATTGAAGCTTATCTTAACTACTTGGGGAAATTTCATTCACGGAAATCATTTCAATCTGACACAGTATGCCTACTTTTAGTTTATTTTGTTTCATCAACTGAATTAAAAATTAATAACTGGAAAAAAAATAGTAAAGTAAATGCATTGTGTAGGCATTTTCTAACGTAGTCTAACAATGTGAGTTTTAAGGCATTCACTGTTACTGGGTTGCTGAAATTTGTGTCCGTCTACTATATTCTGTTAATGCTCAGTGTAAATGAATGTGCTGAAATCATTTCGCATTTTGCTTCAAAATGGAAATTTATTCGTTGTTTCTTTAATGTTCATTTTCTTGTAAATTTATCATAAAGGGGGAGTTTTGCAAATTCTCTTTTTTTGCTTACCTTTTTTATAATTATTATTGTATTCTGGGCTCTTTTTTTGCTCTGTTTTATACAGAATATTTTTTTTTTAATTTTAAACATAGTCTCAAGAGAAATGTTGCTAATTTTATTTCTTTTATCCAAAATACCGAACTTTTAGATGTAAACTTGGTAAAATTAGCTAATTATCACTTACTGAGGTATCAATATATTTTATGCTTAATTTCATTATATACCATCTCCACCTCTGTACTTATAATTCTTTAAATTAAAATTTTGAAACTGGATCATCTAGCATAGCATTTATTAAATTTTTCTGACATTATTTAATGTTGAGTTTTAGTTCAAAACAAAATCACCTTATAAATAATGTTTAAAAGATACCTTGTTTAACTGTGTTAATTTAATTTTGCATTTTTCATGTCTGAAGTTTTTTTTTAAAGTGTGTTTCCATGTTAACAAAATAACTTTCCTTACCTTCCACATCTCAGTTTTCTTTTGCCTATTTTAATTTCTCAAATGTTGTTTATTTGCACTTATGATACGAGTTTGAGTTTTTAACTGTTCAAAATATTCAAATGTGTACAAATTTTCATGCTCTGAATTTTAAAATAACATTAAATATATCAGAAATAAAATATGGAAAATAAATTAAAGATAATTTTGAATCAATTCCTGCCTTTTTTTATTGTATTTATTATAGAATAAGTAACATCAGAATCCTTTTCCTGGACATCAATATACAACTTGCTCCTTAATATTTGGTTTTGTTAATAAATTAGCCACATTTGGTGACTAGCTGATTTGCCCATCATACTAACAGTATGCATTTAGTAATGTCAACCAACTTTAAAATTTGTGACTTGTAATTGGAAATAATGAAAAAAAAATGTATTGGATTGAAAAGATTGGTGAAGCTAATTAATATGAATGGAATTTTATTACAACAAAAGTAATGTTACTGCATGTGTTTTGTTATGTTTGAGAATCACTGAAAAGGAAAATTTTAAAGTTTAAGATGGTATAAAAATATTTTTGATCGAACAGTTTGCTCCGAAGTTGTGGCAGAAAAATGGTTTCGTTTAATTTATAATTAACTGGCTGTCTAATTAACTTTTGGACTTTGAAAAGTTCATAAGTGTCTTCCCCTTGTCTTAAATAATAAGTGTGCAAAATTTGGTTGAAAACAGTAAATTGGTTTAGTAGGAGATATGGAACATAGCCACAATGACTTTTATTTATATTAAGATGTGTTAAATATCTAGCACAATCTGAAGTTGAAAATTACATTGTTAAGAGAACCATGAATATAAAATGATGCAAGATTCAATTGAAATCATATTCCCAGTGAAGAAGCTGGTCGCCGAAGGCGGCTAGTTTTTAATGGAGGAAAAACATGCAATTTTTAAAGATTTGTTGAAACAATGAAATAGGTTTTACTTTCATTATAGTAATGAAAATATTGTTGCAAATGATATTGCAAAATCTTTTTAAAAATTCATCAAAATTAGAGAAAAAATTGCAGGGCAACTAAATTTATCATTAAAAAGATATTTTTTTAAATTTCAATATTTAGTTAAAATCATTTTTTTGTTTTATAATGACCTTGGGAGCTAGCTCCCAACAAAATGATCGAGTTGCATAATCCCACCCACCAAAGTATATTTGTTCCAAATTTAATATATGTTGGTCAAACTGTCAGTGGTGTAGCGACCATGCAGCAAGGGGGGTATAGATGTGAGTTTTATGTCACTTTTTAAAGTGAAGTTTCATGGAGGGGTGAGAAAATAATGCCCTGCCCTGGACACTAGTAGCCCTTACTAAGCCAATGATGACAATTGGAGGATAAAAAATCACATGCCCCGGGAGCCAGTTACCTTTGCTATGCCACCGCAAACTGTCTGACCCGTTGAGCACCAACAGACAGACTCTCGTGCAATTGCTTTTACCATTAGTTGAAGTCATGCTAATGGGTTGTTTGGGTTTAGAATCTAATGTATCACTTGTTTTATGCTATTCATTGCAACGTGCATATTGCTATTTTTCTCACAGTGGATGTTGTCTTCTCCTTCGCATTTTAGATCCCAAGCGAAAGTGTTGACGATCGGCGAATTGCCATTGAGGCTCAGGACAGAGAACTGGCTAAAATGCTGCAAGAGCAGGAAAGAGCTCGAGCTAAGAAGGCGAGAGAGAAAGCTCGACAAAAGGCAGCTCTAGCGCAGCAACAAGAAATTGTACGTAATTATAATAATACTTTACTTTTCTGTTACTGTAGAGTTAATTATACAATGGAATTTGGCTAATACAAATTTCCCCAACTACTTTGAATTAGCCAAGATCGACTATAATATCAATGTTATTGAGGTATATATATATTATATTATTAAGACAGTCACTTTAAGTTATAAACAAAATAAATTGAAATCTTTTGTTGTATTATTTTGTATGTATTTATACTTCACTTTTTAAGTATATATATATATTCAGATTTAAGTAATGATAAATTTTTTGGTTTAAAAAAATAATTAGAACCAGTATTTATCCTTTAACCCTTCAATTTACAATGATTTGGCAAAGTCTGTAAAATTATTTTTAATTATATTTTTAGGCTGAAAATTTCTCAAAGTTAATTGTCTTGCTTTAAAAAATACCACATATAAGCATAAGTACATTTTAGAAGTAGAGACTTGTAATTCAATTTCTCAAGAAAAATGTTCATAATATAAATTGTATTTACCGTTTAACTTCGTAAGACATGTATTTCTGATAATGATTTATTAAAACCCTTTATTTACTGATGGTACTTGAAAATACTACTTTAATCATGCTTATATTGTCATAATTTTGCCATTTTTCCTGACAGTATTTGCATGAACATGAGGAATGTAATTCTGACAGTTAGCAGTAGATGGCAGATGAAGAAAATAATTAAATTATTTTATTTTATTTAAAAAATTTCGCCTCTCCTGGGGTTTATTCTGCATTAAAGCATATCTAATGATGCCAAAATAAAATTTGAAAAGTTGCTGGTAAATTAATTCAGTAAATAAAGAGTTCAAGTTCCATGCATAACATTCAACAGTATATAAAATGTGATTTAGAAGCATAATTCATTGAATGAGTAAAATGTAATGCATGCAATATACATAATGTTTTTAAGCACATTCATTTGACCTATTTGTTACGATTAAATTTTGTTATTGATTTCCCAATCATTTCCTGGTGTACTAGAGTTTCGAAATCTTGTTCACTTGTGTTCTCTCAATGACATTTCACTGTTTTAATATTTTCAGAACTGAATTATCTGTTAATCAGTTTATTTAATTATTTTTTTTATTCCAAATTAGTAATTTTGAATTCGAGAGCAAATTGATTTCAAGGTTTCATAGCATTTTTAGTAAAGAATTATAAATTAAAAAATAAAAAGTAGAAAATAATTAAAATAAAAAATAATTAAAACTTTTTAATACACTAAATAAAATTGCATTTTTAAAACTGTTTTGATTAAATTTATTTTCTGCTTGTACTGTAATTTCAATTTTCTTTCTTAGAACAAATCCCCAGATTCTGGCTCTGGAAGTTTAACGAGGGATGTAAGTGGGAAAGAAAAATTAAGGAGCCCTGAATGGTAAGTGTCCTTGGATTTTCCAAATAAATTTTAAAATCCAGTAGAATCTTTCTTAACTGGTAGCAAGGGATTTCGGCTATGCCAGGCAAAATACTTTTCCAGCTAATTGAATACGTTTTTTATGCCATCTGTAGATCCTGTAGCTTGCGAAGTCCATTGGTCATGTTTTTCAATTTTTCAGCCGCAATTAAATTAATGATATCGAATATTGTACAGGCTATTTGAAATTAAAGTGCATACACATAGTTTTAAATTTCGGAGAAACGAAATAAAACATTTTAGTATAGCCATATTGTCACGAAGAAAATGTCAGTTTTAGAAAATAATGAGATTTATTTACAAAATCATGGGTCGCCAACGGCCCCTTCACATAATTCCACTTCATGAAAACGGACCCTTCACAAAACGCAAATTTACGTAAAATATAGAAATATGGCTGCTAAAATTGAAGGTTTTACATGATAAATTTTTTTCACAAATATTTTTTTCCCACAAGAATGGGCCCCTAGAGAACAACCTGGATTGACCCCTGAAAATACAAGTTAAGAGAAGCAAACAGAAATGCTGATATACAGCTTGAAAGCCAAAAGTCTAAATTTTTTTTTAAAGATGAAAATAAAAATAAACATTCAAAGAACTAAGGCATGCGCTTAAATTTTAATATTGCATGGAAATTTCCAGAACTTTCTTAATTGGATAATTTTACACAATGTTGCCAGTAAATTTTTAATAACTACAGAAAGCTAATTAAATAAGGAAGCAAAGTTTGAGTTCATGTGCATCTAACGTTTATATGGCAATGTATATTATTACGAGAAACTTATGCATTCCTTAGTATAATGATGTATAACTTCCAATGGCTGCCTGCTTACAAAATTGTTGCTAGAGTTTTAAAAGATTCACTCTGTATACTACAAAGCATCATAACCTCATGTGCTGACATAGAGAACATTCCTCAGTAATTTTTATGAAAGTCTGTGATCCTTAATCAGCTTTCTTCCATTTAACTTTCTTCTTTCCCAGTGCTTGATCGATTATCCTCAAAGGAGAATGTGTCGAGGACAAAATTGTTTACCACTACACTCTCTTGCTCCTCCTCTTTTTTAACTCTTGGCCCTTTTTTTTAACCACATGGGCCTAAATATCAGATTTATATTTCAAAGGTGGTATTATTTTGATTTTG
>BGPR01034974.1:0-13480 GCA_013235015.1 Araneus ventricosus
GGGGGGGGGGGGGCTGGAAGCTGGAAAAAGAAATAAGTGAAAAAATTGTGAAAACAAACCAAAAAAAGCCGGTCATTTTTATTGATTTTTTTAAAATGTAAGGGACAAATCCCTCCCAAATTTCCCTCCTTGCTACAAATGTTCATATTTTAGAACTTTCACCTCTGTAGCCCCTCAGAAGACATTTCACGGTTAAAATAATCGTTTCCCCCCTCCAAATCAAATTTATGTCCATAAAATTACCAAACAGTGTTACAAATGGGGGGGGGGCGTCCCGAGAAATTGGTGGGTGATGGGGCAAAATGGGGGTCATATTTGGATTTAGGAGGTCATTTTACATAAGAATCAGAAAGAATGGTATCAGGGCTCGAAATTTTTATTATTTTTTTGCAGAGCAGTGATATTTAAAACATCGGAGCAAATTATTGTTTCTCTGTTTTCTTCTAAAATTCGGAATTAACCTACTCTAAAACGCACGAATTTTATTTTTTTAATTGCACTTGTACAAATCGATATAAATAAGTGCAAGGAATATAGAATTTTTTTAACAATTAACTTTGATCGTAAATTTCTAATTAAGATTAATTGAAAAAAAATTTAAATGTTCCATAAATTCGTTTACTAAAAGTTCCTATTTTAGGTTATAAATGTAATAAGTAATTTAATTAATTATAGCACTCACAATCGATTTAAAAAATATAAATGATGCAAATATACAACACTGTGTAATGCAAGGTTAAAGAGGCACGGTCTTATCGTGCTTTTTATGGGCTAATGATTATTGCAAATTTAACCATGTTGGATATATACTTGGTTTTAAAGTGATGCAATAAAAACGGTTAAAAGAAGAACTTTGAACTATCCATAAGAATTATTAATCATTTATTATCCATACAGAATTAATCATGGATAATTAGTTAATTATCCACTTTAATTATCCATTCAGAATCCAAGAAAGAATCTATATATTTAAAATAATTGACAAAATCAAAAAACGAGTCCCCTAGCCATTAATTACTGTACTGATTTCGCCAATTTTTATTAGATGAGAAAGCTCCTGGCCCCTAGATGCGTCATCAATGGTCGCTTGGTCCCTCCATTCCTGAGAGATACCGAAATATAAAACTTTGACAGTCCCCCATCCCCAACAACTGGCCCGATTTCGTCACTTTGCAAGCATAGTTAAGGACTATTAACATTACAGGAGAACAGCTGGTCGCTGAAGGCGGCTAGTAAATCTTATGTTAGTTTTTTCAAAGAAAAATCCTTGACTTCTTTTAAAAAACAGCAATCATTGCGCTTTTTAAGAGATAAATTACTGAATCAAATAGCACTCAATTTTTTGAAATTTCAATGAGGAAGATTCAAATGAATTATTCGCAACGAATAACGAATATATCTGAATTTTTTAAACATCTGCTATGAACATGAGATCGCATGTTTCAACCAGACGTGAAAAAAAAATTTAGAAATATTCGTTATTGGTTGCGAAAAATTCATTTGAATCTTCCTCATTGAAATTTCAAAAAATTCAAATAGGCGGTGTTGAGCGACGATTTTGAGTAAGTGAACCAGCGGGAGTGTTCTCCCCTAAACTTTCTCGTATACTTCCCCCAAAAGGTGCCGTTTCTCCTTCCCCCGCGTGGCTAAAAAAATTCGAACCTACTGTTATCCAGAATCCAATGGCTATCAGAAGGTTTTTCATTATAGTGATTGAAAAATATCTAGGTAAAGAATTCAAAGAGATGCGTACCGATTAAAACGCATCTATCGCACACTGCTAAGTTTCAATCTTGCCGTCTCAAGGACAAACTGACGTAATCGCTCCTTTCGCGAGCTCAGAAGATTGCTTCTGTACGCATGCGCGTGGAGATAGCGGATTGGTTTCAATGGTAAATTATACAAGCCGACAGACAGTCAACCATTTGAAGAATTTGGCCCAAGATTTTATACGGACCTACATTCATGACGATAAAGCTGTGTACCAAATTTTATCCATCTAGCTATTCAAGTTTTTGAGTTATAGTGTTCGCATGACTTCTGACATACAGACAGACTTCCCGTTGACGGATTTTGTCCAAAATTTGATAGAAACCTACAAACTATGTGTAAAGACCACATACCAAATTTCATCCCCGTAGCTCTAATAGTTTTCGAGTTATCGTGTTCACAGAGAGACATAATTCCGAAATTGTGTTTTTCGGCCTCAGGGAGGTCTAAAACGTGGAGATTCGTCAACATCTCGAGTTCGAATTTTTTGACGATTACAATACTTTCTCTTTGTATACCTCGTGTACGAGAAAGTAAAAATCATTGAAAGTTGTAAAATGTACAGACCTGTCGCTTAAATCTAACTTTAAAGCGAATCGGTGATGAACTTTGGTATTTCCAATCTTTTCACACTCCTTTAATTCTTACTGAACCCATTTCTATCAGTTCTACTTCTTGTTCTCCAAACAGCTGTCTTCTTAATGATATTATAAAGCAGGGGTTTCCAACCTTTTCCCCCTCGCGTACCCCTTGATTAGTCGTTTTTATTGTTGCGTACCCCTTAAATTCAAAATTAAATCCACCCTCCAACCATCCATCTATATAGAAGTTTTTATCACTAATGTTAAGGGTCTAGGTAAGCTTAAGAGTCAAATGACTGGAATTTACAACATTTACATTACTTGATTTTGATTTTATATTTTATTGCATTTTTACAACAGTATTAGGTCAACGTCAAAACAGATGAACTCAGTATTGTAATAATTTCGCATTAACTTATGAGGATAACTAAAAGTTACACTTCCCTTATGCTTTCGCGAATACGAAGTATACAAAGAGAAAGTATTGTAATCGTCAAAAAATTCGAACTCGAGATTTTGACGAATCTCCACGTTGTAGACCTCCCTGAGTCCGAAAAATTTTAGAATCATGTCTGTCTGTCTGTGAACACGATAACTCGAAAAGTATTAGAGCTACGGGGATGAAATTTGGTATGTGGTCTTTACACATAATTTGTAGGTTTCTATCAAAAAAAATTTTGGACAAAATACGTCTACGGGAAGTCTGCCTGTCTGTCTGTCCGTGGTCATGCGAACACTATAACTCAAAAACTTGAATAGCTAGATGGATAAAATTTGGTACACAGTTTTACGTCATAGAATGTAGGTATGAAATCTTGGACCCAATCCGTTAAAGGGATAACTGTCTGTCGGTCTGTATAATCGCATACTTGTTCACTTTTGAAACTAACTCCATGCGGATGCGTACTGGTAGCAATGCCTGTGCACGAGGAAGGATTAGGCCACTTTGTCCTTGAGACGGTAAGAGTGGAAAATCGGTTCGCATTTAATCGCTTCGCATCTCACTGAATTTGATTCTTTACCTAAATATTTTACAATCACTATAATCAACAATGAAAAACCTTCTGATAGTCATTGGATTCTGGGTTACAGTAGGTTCGAATTTTTTTATTCACGCGGGGGGAGGGGAAGCAGCACCTTTTTGGGACAGTATACGAGAAAGTTTAGGGGAGACCACTCCCGCTGGTTTTTCTTATTTTGAGATTAGGTTTAGGATTTGCGCAACTTTCAATTTCACTTTTTACACAAACTTGGGAAAAAAATTCTGTAACATTTTTAATCCCTTACGTTTTCTTGTGTCCGCCATTACCGACTTTGAGTTCGCGTACCCCCAAATGGTACCCCGAGGGGTACGCGTACCACAGGGGAACCTCTGTTATTAAGGATAGTGGCTCTACACAAGCCACCAAGGAAAATATGCGTGAAAGATATGCTCAGGAAAAGGAACATGATCTGATGGACTGCAAAGGCAATATATCTTCTACAGTCGACGCTCGTTATAACGACCACACATTATAAAGACCATTCCATTATAACGACCAGTAATAAAGTCCCCAACTGTGTTTCCCTATGCACTCTATGTTATTTTACTTCCATTGTCGTCTAATCCCAATACAATGTCCGAATTCAACGGACACTCTTCCCGGTATTTTTCCAAAATTCCTTTATTTTCTACTTTAAAATCTATTTTTAATTGATAAAATTTTATTTTTACTACCAATGATGAAAAATAATTTGAGCACTTGGTTGGAATCTCTTTAAAAATAGCCTATTTTTACGGAACTGCTGAGCGTGCATGCGTACATTTTTTAATTATATCCAATATAGCGACCACTCGTTATAAAGACCTTTTGCTGTGGGACGCAGAGGGTCGTTATAAAGAGCGTCGACTGTACAAACAATTTTTATTGGCCTTCCATTGGTGCGTAAATTGGTGCACGATAGTCCATATGCAGTCAGAATAATTTCTAAACAGCAGATATTTTCACAGTCAAAAATAATTATGTGTAGCTCATACATTTTCAGTATCAAAGTATTGTACTCAACAGATTGAATATCAACTAAGAATCGGAAAACGCAGCAGATTAAAAACTAACAAAAACAATAAATTTCCTCAACTACTAACAAGGAATATCTCAGCAGAAGAAAATAGTTGCAGAAGCTGAGAATTAATTCAATAGATTCGCAGTTCAATGTACCTCATTTTCTAAAACGCAAGCTAGAACTTTTAATATCACAGCTTCGCCCACATAAAATCACTCTCTCCAGGTTAAGATACGAACTGACCCACAATCCTGGTGTTTTCTGGATATAGGGATGTTGGTTATTGCGTAAATAATCGGTTTTCTGTTATTCAGTTTTTTTTCACCTCCGGTTTAACCTGACGGTTACAGCCCCTCAAAATAACCGGTTTTCGGTTATTCAGGTTTTTTCCACCTCCGGTTTAACCTGGCTGTTATAGCTGCTCAAAATAATCGGTTTTCGGTTATTCAGTTTTTCTCACCTCCGGTTTAACCTGGCTGTTATAGCCGCTCAAAATAACCGGTTTTCGGTTATTCAGTTTTTCTCACCCCTGGTTTAACCTGACGGTTATAGCCGCTCAAAGTAACCGGTTTTTGGTTTTTTATAAAAAAAAGCCGTTTGTAAGCAAAATTTTTTATTAATATTGTTTTCACAGGAAATCAATCCATTGGCCAATATTTATTTGTTCATAAGGACTCTTTTGCAATCCGCCATCCAACAGATGCCTCGAGGCAGCGGTTGTCGTTGATTGGTCTAAGATGATGACATTCAAAGCTTCATAACTTGGTAAATTTTAGTCTCATCTAACCTAAAATCGAGTTACCTGAACAAAAAATATTCGGAAAAACCGGTTAACCGAAACAAAAAGAACCGGTTTTCGGTGAAAACCTCTAGGTCTTTCGCATCCCTACCTACACACAGTGGATTAATGATGAATACATGTAAATTTCTTCTGTGATAAGGTAAATGCTCAATAATTATGATATTCTAGCCACATGTTAGGATTCCAACGCTCACAAATAGCCAGATGTCCATTAATGTATTTAATGCACTGCTGTGGACATCACAAATACGTGTTGTTATTTAATTTCCCAATGTAAAATAGTTAAAAATGGAGCAATCAAAATGATTCGGAAAATTGCCACATAAAAAGAAATTCTTAATATGCTTAGTATTCATAACAAGGAATATAATATAAGTAAAGATTTGTGTTAAATATTGAATGATAATAGAGTGGTTTGGGGGGAAGACTCCTTGCTGCGTCTCCTCACAACTATGTCGTTGCTAGTCATCATTTGCTGACGCCAGGTAGGTTGGGAATGTCTCTAAAAGTGACGATTCAGATTCAACATTTGTTCCAATTCTAACGGTTCCTGTTATTTTATCGCCATCACTGATTACTTGTCACGTTCTCCTCTGTGGTTCGACAGCCTCGTAGAGTTGTAAGGTTTAGAACCACATGCTTCAGCCGACGGGATCGTTTTTCTAGCTTCAGCTGTCAAAAGAATTTCGGATCTCATCGCTTCTGCGAAGAGAAATCTTACAAGAATAAAGTAAACAGTTTTAGATTTCTTTAACCTCTATTTGGATGGCAGAAGGAGAATTTACAAACGAGAACAGCTTGGTTTCTAGTTGAAAATTTCATAGAAATACAGATTAAGAATTTATTTTTATAAAACCTTTGAAGCAATTTTGTTTTGAAGTTAGGCAACTCTAAAAAGCTAGCCGTTCTCAGTTTGAGGTATGCTATAAAGTCATAGACAAGATCGTATAATAATATAATAGTCGCTAAATCCGTTAATAAATATTTATGTTGTTCGCTTGGTGGGCTTCTCTGGAATTTCATCACACTATACATCTGTCAAAGGGAAATCATATGACATCTGAGGCTTTGAATGTGGGTGTTTATAGTGCCAGAAGGGTACTTTTTGGTTAATGTAGATTAATAGAACTGTATATGTTAAAGAAATAATAAATATATTATATACAACAGATGATACTGAACATGACAATTGGGAAAACCACACAAGCTTGAAATAAAAGTTTAAAAGGTACATGTAGATATTGTTAGTAAAAATTTCAATGTTTTTAGGCCCCTACAAACGAAACATTTGATAACAATCCTCAGAAATTGAAAATATACTGAATGAAATATGAACTTAATAAAAAGTCTATGAAGCTCAGAAACAGTGGCATCGTTTGGCACCAAGGGCGAACTATCAACATGCCGCCCTTCCTTTATAAGGGACACATGAACCTCAAAATAAATACAAAGATGGATCCAAAAAAATGGTTACAAGGGTAATAAAAAATTATTTATTAACATTAGACAGAAAATACAACAGGGAATTAAGAGGCATACTTGCCGATCACTTTTCCACATAATCACCAAATCTATTTAGGCATTTATCTGAGCGCAGGACGAACTTGTTTAACGTCCCTGCCCATTGAGCCAGTTATCGGAATGTATTTTCACATCATTGCCTGAAGAGAGCCTTGTTCCAGATAAGTGTTCCGTCAAATTCCGACAAAGGAAATTGTCACTGGGCCATCGTGAAGCCATCCAAGACACAAACGCCCTGGCATGTTGAGTGATAATGCCATCCTCCTGTATGAAAACCCCCATACTGCTCGCAAAATTCAAGAATTGCTGCAAAAGTTCAAGAGAGATGTGTGGAGTCACCCCTCTAGAGCCCAGATGCGGTAGCAAATCTGGGTTCCAAACATTTATCTGGAACAAGGTTCTCTCCAGATTCGAGCGCAAAAACTTGAAATTAGAAGGCGTTTTGAAAGCTGATAAACCGAAAGCAAAGAAACAGATGCGAGTTTTGGCTATAACATTACTCTGCCGTAGTTCAAGTTTTCCTTCTGCGTCCTAGTTTTTCTTTGTGTGTAACCCTAATGGAGACCAGATTTCCATTAATTGCCCTCATGCCTTATTTCTTAGAACAGATAAGCAATAAGAACCAGCTTATTTGGCGGTCCTTCTGAAGTGGCCATCATGCCCTCATCTGCAGAGTCGTATTGTTAATACCAATAGATCCGGGCAAGCTAAAAGAATATAGAAATCGTCATGGTAATGTAGAATAATTCACCGCAAGAATAATATAATCAATGATGCATCTGATGCGCACAGTGAAATTTCAGTACATCATTAATCTGTGTCCTTTGCGCACGCTTTTTAGATTTAGCGAAAGTGAAAGACTGTTGGTAATTAGTGAGATAATGAGCAATGCGTGTCCTGTTCTGATAAAAACAATTATATCCCCTTCTATATTATTAGGATTGTTGATTGGAGCAATGATAATCCGTTCGCTCGCTGCTGTTATTACAAGTTATTATTTCAGCCCTTTGCGTGTGGAAAGGTGCAAAATCGAGGATGTGGTAAGAAAGAAGATGAAAAATCTGAAAATATAATTTTACATGTGTATGGTTATTAACCTATAGCGGTCCGTTGTCTTCATACTTCACCTTCAAAACACACATGATGCAATCTTTATTCAAACAATTTAGACAGGATTTTACCGAGACCGTTACTACTTGTTTTGGTTACCAATCGAAGTAATTGCGAAGTCTTTTAACCCCTTAAGTCTCGCGCCTGTGGTATTGACGTGCATCCAATTATCGCAATTTTAGGCTTTTAAACTAAAATTTAATCATTAATTAGCTTTATAATTTGGTACACAAATTACGTAGAATCCATAAGCATCTCAAGTATTCTGTGCCTTCTTAGATGAATGAAAACGACAGCCCCTTTCCAAAACAGGAGGGTCATCTTATTGGATATAAAAAAATGCCATCCTTAAGGGATTAAGGAATTTAATCTGAGAATGTGACATGCAAAGTACAATAGCATCTAATTAGTTTTTGGAGGGCAAGGGGTTAAAAAATCTAGCTTATAAGAACAAAGTTTAGTTAGCTCCCAATTTGCTTTAACTTCATTGTTACTATTTTATTACGGTAACAGAGGTACGCTGGGTAAGACAATAGTAGGAAGGGTACATTACCATTTTCGATGAGAAAACGAAGACTCGGAGGTTGAGAAACACGACTGCTAGATATTCTGCTGCACTGCCAAAAGGTCTGTCTTTAAGTTTCGAGAGAGAAAATAAATCCAGCAGAGATAAAAAGTTCCTACTATCAGATACAATCTAGAAATGATGTACGAGCTCGCTTTTCTGGCTTGAACTGACAAGAAAGCTATCTTCTGCATCATTAAGGGGTTAAATAAAAAGAAATAGAGAAAAAGAAATGTTTGTAAACGGCAGCAAACATACGCAGAACTGCTCAGTTTAGGATTAAAAGCGTCCGATTTACCAAGGATTTATATCAAAAGAAAGAACGCATTCATCGCTTTTATTTACTGAACTGAAATCGGAATTACTTTTACGTACCGGCTTGTCAGTGAGTTACTGTTTTCTTTAATAGTATGATTGGTGTGAAAGAAAAGCTCTTGTTTTGGGAAGAAGGCGAAGCTGGAATTTTTTTTTATTATTATTTAGTGGGATGTGAAATATTTAGTCAGAAATAGAAAAAAAATCAGTTATGTTACTTTAATTTTATAAATTCGATACTCTAAAGTTATATGAAATTACATTTTTTATTCATTACGTTTAAAATAATTACTGCTTAAGAATGCTGTTATGGAAATCGTCCTGTGAGTGTACAGTGCAAACAGTTCAACAAGCAGGATAATGGAGAATGACGCTTTATTCACGAATATTGAGGAAAACACGAAGCACAGGTAAGAGGAAAAAGTCAAAGTTTAGCAACACAAGTGAACAGCAGATTACTAGTAATAACAGTAATAGCACGAACAATAGCACCCAGTGTCTAGCAGCTGACCAACTCGCAAAGCGAACAAGACTCCAAAAATATTATTATTCCCTCATTCGCGCACGCCTGTATTTATAGTCTTCCCGATAGACCGTGACGTCATATAAAATCAGTTAGAACATTCTGTATATCTTCGGTCGTATTAGAGATACGTAGAAATTTCGAGTATTTTCGGCATCCTGCATTTTGTCGTAAAGGTCGGGGGTCATTGACTGGCACTTTCCCGGCATTTAACAAAACTTCTGTAAATAGCTCTTTCCAACCATAAGATTAACATTACGAGAAAGCGATATTGCTGGTTCGTTAAAATACCATGATACGTTACATTATGTGGATCCTGATTTAAATCAATACAATTTTATAAGATTTGTGATCACATATTCTCAAAGATGTTGTATGAAGAAATTGCTATTATATTGAAATGAAATTCTTTAAGAGACAGACTCGTTGAATGGAGATTAATATATCGTATAAACTGGGGATTCAATTCCTAGTATCTAAGTTATTCAGCACTTTATCATGGACGTACCAGTAAATCGGAGATCCCTTAAATTAACAAAGAGAGAGAAAATAAAAAAAAAAGTAACGTATCGCGAAGAAGATCAATTGCAAGGCATACAATCTATAGCTTTTATAGAAGTTTTATAACTAGATATTTAACACGTTGCGCGCCATGTGCACACCAGTGGTCATTTTCAGTTTCTTTTTTCTGACCGTGTGACCACCGGTGGACATTTTGCATCTGTTTTTTGGTATTTTTTTTGCGCCGTGTGCTCACCAGTGGATACGTTTTGTATGGGTTTTGCATATGCTAGTCGATTATTCAGTTTCGGGGCACATCATACCTTGATACGGTCACTTCGTCCCCACATAATATATATATATATAACATATTTTAGTTAAAATATTTTCACAATAAATGCGTAACTGTAATTCGTATTTAGCTTTTGGCATTTTTTGCTATGACTTTGAATCAGTAAGCATTTAGTTAATTTTCTTGTTCTTTTCTTAATATTTTGGAGATTTACACCTATATTTGTTGTCTTTTTCCAACAATTGGCCCTCACAGAAAGTTGGTGCTTATAAATTTCGAAATAATGTGACATAATCGATTCCTAAGGTCGATTGGCATTTGATTGTTGGAATTCCATATCTGGGTTGGTTTTTTCATAGTAATAGTTTCTAATCTTATTAGCTTTCTGTATTTCATTGTGTGAATAATATTAGGTTATATTGTTTATTATATTTAATTTTAAATGAGGCTTTAATAGGTGCATATGATGAAAATGTTATTTGAGTTTTAATGGTTTATATATATATATATATACGAAAAACTATTTTAATAAAATTCCTGAAAAACAAAAATTAGTCCCACAGCTGAGATTTGTGCAATCAGAACGGCACTTAACGTGCTAATGATTTATAAACAGCTTTACTTTTCTTGCGATGTTTCCTTGTTTAGATGACTAGTGTGTCGGATTACAGCCTAAGGAAAGTAAACCTTTGATCTCCAGTTAATTTTTCGTGAATGAGCTGTTGTATTTGTTAGAATTATGAGGAATTTTAATGATTAGACTAGCATATAACCAGGGGCTGATTTAAACGTTTTCACGCCCCATGCCAAAATGCATAATAGTGCACCCCCTCCCACCCTCAAAATGTTGTTTAACGTGTGGTTTATATTGAGTGTGTGTAAGAGAAACAGAAAATGCTTTTTGCCTGTAACTGAGCAAATAACGCAAACTGTAGAGATGAGTTTAGTGTATATCAATATAAATTTTAAAAAGCAATATTTTGAGTACCCTTTTCAGAATAGTACTGAAATTTAATTGGCCTTTTTAGTATTTTTTTAATTTGGTTGTTATGTCTTACCTCTAATACGATTAACTGTTTAGGTTTTTAGTAGAAAGGTATGTTTGAGACTTATGCTTGCTATAAAGCATCTTTGTCTCGAATTGAAGAAAAAAATTTGAGAACTAAGTCTCGAATTGAGGACTACACATGAGAGTCAGCATCACCGCCCACTCTCCACCTATATTGCCACGATTAATTACTATTTCTTACCTCTAATACGATTAGTTGTTATTTCTTACAAGCAATAGATATACTAAACAAAAATTAAAATTAAATAAAAAGAAAGAAAAGTATAGATAATAAACAGCAGATTTAGACATAAACGATGACAATACATCTTTAAGCGTACAAACGCAACGGCCTCAAGTGATTGCATCAACAGAAGTTTGAAACGATAATATTTAAAACACATAAAAATTAATTTAGAAAGTAAAAAATGTTCAAAAAGAGAGGAAGAAATGAATGAGGAATCGAATGGTAAACTTTATCTTGTCTAATTTGGAATCTTTATGGTGAGTGGTCTTCGATAAAGTTTGCCATTCGATTCCTCATTCATTTCTTCCTTTTTGAACATTTTTTCTTTCTAATTTAATTTTTATGTGTTTTAAATATTATAGTTTCAAACTTCTGTTGATGCAATCACTTGAGGCCGTTGCGTTTGTACGCTTAAAGATGTATTGTCATCGTTTATGTCTAAATCTGCTGTTTATTATCTATACTTTTCTTTCTTTTTATTTAATTTTAATTTTTGTTTAGTATATCTATTATTTGTATTATGTATCTGTATTATATTATAAATAGCTGCATTTGCGCCTTTATATATAATACTAAGAATTTTTATTAATGTTTTATTAATTAATTTAATCAATTTATAAATTTAGACAATTTATAACTGTCATTGTTATTTCTTACCTCTATACGATCCCTCTAACTTGTTACGCCGTAGGCCATGACTTAGGTTGGCCCAATGAAAAATCTGGCCCTGCAACCAATAGGTCGGTTATAAACCTTAAATCCTACTTAAATCTTCTGAAATGAAGTCAACTTTCGTCATGAGTTTTGCGTAACTTTTATAACATTGATACCTCAATAACACGTACCCGCGAAACGTAAACCACTAAACATACCCCTAAAACACACACACCAAACTACCTCATAAAATAGGAAGCTTTATTACGACGGTTGCCAATACGGTTTTCATGAAAAAAAAGGTGTTTCATTTTTTTAGGCGTCCCAATCGTTTTCAACTTTCTTAATGAGTTACCATGGAATGGTGCGACCCATCTAAAGACACATTCTCAGTCGTAAACAACTGGTTTATCCCTTAAATGCATCGCGTAGCATATCTGCAGCATGTAAAAAAATTGTGTTCAGGTGGCATCTTGTGGAATTTCCATTAACTATTCTATGTTTTTTTCTGCTACATTATATTTTCAGAAAGATAATTGCATCTTTTCCTCCAATTGGTGGTTTTAGTGTTGGTTTTTACTTAATTTGGCGAGAAACAGCATAGGAAATCAGAACATTACCTTAGAAACACAATAAAAAATCATGTAATTAAGGGACTTAATTTCTCTTCTTGAATGTGCAATTCTAGATTGGCGAAAACGACAGAGCAATCAGACTCTTTCTCCGGTTTAACATGAAGTGCGAGAGCCTCGTATCTCTGATTGGGATCGGAAGGCAACAAAAGAAATCGTGCCGAGAGTCCTCCGAGAATAGCTTAGTGTTCAAATTCTTCGGCCCGGAGCGAAAAGTCAAGGGCGCGCCGTTTAATTTCGGGAAAGTCTTTCGTTTCCACTGGATCTCATCCTCCGCAACTTCCAGCGGTCTTTGGTTTCCATTAACGAGAAATACTGGCGAAAATGAATGCACGGGACTTTCAGTAAACTAAGATTTCAAGTATTATTTCGAGTCGGAAACACGCTGTTGAAAACCTGAAACTTTTTGGGAAGTGTTCTGTTGGATCTACCGCCTTCCTTTAATTCGCAAAATCCACTTAATGACGGACTCGGCTTCGGAGTTGAAGGGTATCAATGCTTGACAATTATGGCAACACTAATGTTCAGCGGCGAATCCGGGGGGGCTATCGGGGTATAGCCCTCCCCCCCAGAGCCAAGCCAGAATTCTTGATTCAATTTAACATTATTGCAAATGTTTTTTCTTAATTTCTCTCTTTAAAAAAATAATAAAAACATTTCAACATTACTTTCTAGCTTGAAAGGCTCGAAAATTTTCCTACTTTTGAAGTCATTCCACTTGTACTTGTAGCTTTGACGCGGTCGAAGACATTTTTTGGCTAGTTATTTCATCGTAATTATCGAAAGCATTGTATTGTTCTTTATGATTCTTATTGTCAGGTGAGTAAAGTCTGTAAAGTTAAAGAATTTTGGTTTACTTTAGCCTTGAGGTTTGAC